>KK116662.1:186515-206247 GCA_000611955.2 Stegodyphus mimosarum | reverse complement strand
TATATATATATATATGAAAAATATAGGAAAAGAACCACAAGCTCAACAAATCTTTTTCACTATTTCATCAAGTTTACCGGAGGTAAGTGGAATGTTGTTTCATTGCTGAATATCAGCTTAAGGTGGCGAAATCTTCGACCTCTAATGCTTCCTGCATGATGACCCAAAAATCTAGTCGACGGGCATAATCCTCCGATTTTAATTGTTGCAGGAACTACATACAGTTGATTTAAAATACAACAATTGATGCAAAATCTTCCACATAGTTTTATGTGGTATTACAAACATCTGGTCAATTGACTAGACCAACATGTGGACAACAATGCTACAAAATATATGCAGTGAGCTCGATTATCGTCTGGAAGTGTTTCATGTCACCAAAAAGGCACATGCTGAAAATTTGTAGATGGTGTATAAACTTGGCGAGCTTGTGGTTCTTTTCATATATCTTTCATGTGTATACGTGAAATACTTTCGAAAATATAACCTTTTCAAAACCAATGAATCATTTATACTAGCCTGTATTTGGCGGCGAAACTTCATGCGGTGTAATTTCATTTACATTTCATACAGAGACGCCAAAGCTGCCGTAGTACATGGTTCAGAATTGAGAGATATGGCCACGGATTATTTAGATAACATCCTTAAGTATCATACAGAAATAGTATTCGCTCGTACATCTCCACAGCAAAAGCTTATCATCGTGGAAGGATGCCAAAGACAAGGTGCTATTGTAGCCGTCACTGGAGATGGTGTCAACGATTCTCCTGCCCTTAAAAAAGCTGATATCGGTAAGGTTGTGCATTCTTTGATTATTTACAAAAAAGTATGCATATTAATTAAAATAATACATACGGATAAATTTATTAGTACTTTTCACACAAGTTACGAAAGAGCTATAAAATGATATTCAGACGAAATAGCAAGTGATAATAATTAACACATGATTAGGTTATGGATTTATTTTATAAATTGTTGCAGTTCCATGGTGAACCAGAATAATCCATAAAAACAACAGTTTCCTTTAAAATGTTTTCCTTTTGAAAATTATATTACCTTTAAAAATACTTTTAATAAAATATTTTCTTTAAACTGATTGCACTGTTACAGTGAGGAAGAACCCAAAACTTTTCATTGGTTATTTAAGCGTATTTAGACAATAGAAACGTTTTACATCAGTGTTTGCCCAAAGTACAGCCGAAATTATAAATTAATTCAAAATGTTGCCCAGCGAAGGTAGAACGACAGTTATGAAACCTAAGAAAAGCATTGATGTAACCCCTACAAATATTAGGTTTTAAAATAATGGAAGATAAACAATTGTTGTTATAAAATTTGAAAATTATATGTATACGACTAAAAGTAATTTAAAAATTCCCCGTCAATACTTATGTAGTAGAATATAATAAACCAGTCTGCAAGTGTTTTTTCCTTTATATATATAATAATTTGAAACAGCATAGTGTAAAGGTTAATATTGTATGAAATCAAACCCGTGCGTTCTTCTTCTATAATAATCCAATTCGTGTTCAATTTCGTAGCAAGATGCGAGTGACTTTTCAAGCTGTCCTGTTGATAAGAAAAGGTACTACAGGATATTCCCAAATTCTGGAGCAGCAAGACATATTATAGGACATATATCCTTACATATATCCCTACATAATCCATATATTTAGTATATTCGAAATCATTCGCGCTATCCTTAACACAAAGGTCAAATATACATTCCTATCTTTCTCGATTATTACATACTTTTTAAACTACTGATGTACTAGATTATTTCATGTCACTTTAGTTGTTCTGGAAGAAGTCTAAAAGTAATGCCACATAAATATATTTTCCATTACTTTTCAATACCCATCTCAAGACCTAGTCTTTTGCATGGAAAAGTAGAGCAAAGGAAAGAACGAGAAAGAGACAGATAAAGCCTCTTCAAAATCATTGAAATGAATGAATTACTTCAATATGATTCCAGACGTTTTGGACATTACGTATAACACGAACTCTGTTTTAAGCTGTACCAACTGACAAGAGAATTTGGATGTAGCGGCGACAACGAGGATTTACTAACCCCAAATTGGTTATGTTCAGGATTATATAGACTCTGTTCAGGATTATATAGACTCCATATTGGTATTTTCAGGATATTCATCTAATTGCCGTCCGCCACACAACCCGACAACGACGAGTTATGGTATGATGTGCTATTTCATTTGTTTTGATAGCTAGATCCCTTTGGTTGTTATCTGTGACACCCTACCATCACGGAGATTTGCCGACGAGATTTTATGCCCCTTAGTGTGGCTCTTCCATTCACCTACTCCTGGGCTTGCATTTCAACAGGATGATGCTCGGCATCCCACGGCATGCCTTTGTACTGCTTGTCTTTGTACTTCTCCAACACTTCTCTGACAGGGTCGATCCCAGATCTTTCCTCAGTAGAGATCATTTGGACCCTGAAGAGCAAGAGACGTCTCCGACCATCCCTGGATCGTGCCCATCTAATCCGCAGATGGAACGTGTATGGTAAGCATTCTCTCAGTAGGACATCCGCAAATTCTGCGAGTCAGTGCTCAGCTGGATAATATCTTGTATCAGGCCTGAAGTGGGACAATGCATTATTTTTTTCTCTTGTATCTGTATTTCCTGTATAAAACATTCAATTCCTATGATCGTGTTAGCGTTTCGTTTTCAGTACATGTACATCAGTCACATCTATCGGTTTTCATCCCATTCGGATAACTACTTTTTGGTGCATCTCTTTTTATGTTATAGAACGCATGTTTAAATGTAATAAAAATTAAAAAGATTTTAAAATAATTTAGATCTTTTTAAATAATTTATATCCTTGTTGTATTTTTTATAATGCAGCTTTCATGCAATTTGTAATTTATCTGATTGATAATTTTGAAAGCATTTATATCGCTAGAATAATTAGTAAAAGACAGGTCTAGTACCGTACATGAATAATCATTTTCCAATTACTTAATTACAACATAATCATGTAAGAACGCTTACTAATATGTTTTCCATATTCATATATCTTAGAATTATGCATAAATGATAGTATTTCTTGAAAACATTTTGATACATTTAACTTGTTTTTTAAGGGTTTTATTTTTAATACGTACTTCTGTTTTCGTTTTGAATATAGATTTCGATTGATTACTTTTATTCATTTCGCAGTGAAAAGCGGTTATAGTTTACCCAATTGTTTCTTTTGTAGGTGTTGCCATGGGTATCGCAGGAAGTGATGTCAGTAAACAGGCTGCTGATATGATTTTGTTGGACGATAATTTTGCTTCCATCGTGACTGGCGTAGAAGAAGGTATACATTCTAATTTTTCATTTCTGCAAGTCATTAAAAAGAAAATACTTAGAAAAATTCTTAAAATTCTTAGATTATATTGAATAATTATTTATATTCACAGAAATGCTTAAATTATTTTTTAATTTATGTTTCTTTATTGTCATAATTTGCAAAGAAATAGCATTACGCTTCTTTTCTGAGCAAGTCTAGTTGCTAAATAATTCAGCACAGTTTTTATTTTTATGTAGCAAAACATTTACTTCAGAACAAATACGAATGTTTTATTCAAATTTTTAAGATGTAAAATTAGGGTACGGCTTAAATTTTAAAGCAAATATTTGAACAACTTACTTCTGCTGATATCCCACTTCCTAGCAACTGAGTCATACAAAGCATAAAAACGGAAATGATTTTATAACGGATATTTTTACAGATATTTAACAGATCTTTGCCTTGAAAATAAAGTATGTCATTAACATATTCTAATTTTGCTTACATTGGATATATTCCGGAAATTTCTAGTTAAGCATACATCTGATCACTTTTGCGTATCTTCCTGTTCATAATCCTGTTCGTCTTTTCTATTTTGAAAATAAGATATAAATATGCTTCAGAAATGAATAGTACTACTCTTTACATTCAGAATACTTCAAAATGTTTAAATGTTCATTCTTCGTTTTAAATCACATTGCATCTATCGCAATTGTAAATCAGTATTGTTTGGATTTCATCAGATCAGGAAGTATCGTTTCTGACCTTGGTTTCCAAACTTGATGAAAATTTATGTTTTTATCAATTAGAAAAAGCAGTTACCCATTAAAGAAGAATGAACGGGCATGTTTGTGGTCCATGGAAATTAATATTTTTCTAAAACGGAGACATCATTTCTCTTTCTAAATGAAAATCTATATTTTTACTAATAAGTACATTTTGGTTTCAAAAATTCCATACTGGAACCAATAAGCAGGCACCCATGAACGAATACAGTTGCTCATTAATGAAGTATTAACAGGGCTGTTTGTGGCCTATAGAAATTTCTGCTTTTCGTAAACTTTGCTTTTTCAACAATAAGCTCCCTAAGGAAAAGATTTTTGAAATGCTCGCAGCAAAAGCTGGAAACCAAGCTTAAGTGTTGTAATGATTTCCTGACTAGAAATTTTTAGTCACCTTTTTCTTTGTTGTTCTTTTAAAATGAGGACACACCTTTCATTCTGTTGCCTTTCTGCCAAAAGCAATCTTCTTTTATTTACGATACTTTAGATTCTTTAAATTACACTCTAAGTTTCCAGTTTGCTTTATTTTTAAGTTCATAGCTTTAAAGTAAAAAATAAATAAATAAATAAAGATAAAAAAGTAAATAAATCTAACGCACAATAAAAATAGTACGGTTAAATTAGATTTCCCAATTAACAAAAAAAAACGAAACTAAACTTCCCATAGTGGTCAGGGCATATGAAAAAATGCAAAAAATAATGAAATAACTGCGAAACATAAATATCGGAATATTACTAATAAAAATTAAATTAATGTTATTGTTGTTGTCGAGTCTATAATAAAACCTATTGAAATAGTGCCATAGGCGATGATGACACGTGGCAGGTGACGGAGGACGGGGACGCCTGGTGTTTAACATAGGTAAACAGACATATATCCTGCGCCCTCCCCTAGCAATCTGCAAAATATTATCATCCTAGAGGTTCGTTTTCTTAAACAACACCTCAATTTTTAACAATTAAGCAAGGACGACTGGACAGTCAAAAATATGTGCAGTTGTGAGTTCTGTATCCGAAGCGTTATCACAGTTCCTTTAGGTTTTCCTACACTCTTTGTCAATTTTCAGTTCTCTGTGATGGCCAGGTCTAAGTCTGACTATTATTTAAATTAATATATGTAATGAATATGAAATATGAATTAAATTATTTAATTACAGTGGAAGGGGGAACGCTCTTTGAAAAAGGAAGTTGTCCGATCTTGCCTTAAAATATAGGTAAAGAATAATTTAACATAATTAAAAGATCCTTGTAGAGATCGAACAAGCAGAAAGAGCAAGCAGAAATTTAGAATGAAACGGGATTAATGAAAATGATACAAATGTCAACAAAATTTAAAACTGTGCATTCTAGAATTGCTTTAGGTGATACAAAATAATATGTACTGTGTATAGAATGTAATTCATTTCTGTCGCAGTAATCTTCATAACCAGAAATTTTTAAGTAATTCATTAATCGCTTTTATTCCTTTATCCTTATCCTGGGCCCATTTTAACTTTGATAAGATGTTATCTACTGAAACACAAAGAATGTTAATGGGGTACCTACTTAGGGAATCGACATGAGCTATCCTAGCACCAGAGCGATGCTCAATCACATAATCAAATTTTTTTGGTAATAAAGTCCAACCAGCAACGCGAGTTGATAAGTCACGTTTCAACATACTCTTTTCAAACGCAAAACAGTCAGTAACAATTTTAAAAGGAATTCCCAATAGGTACACACGGAATTTCTTTAATGCTTCTATGATTGCTAGAGCTTTAAGCTCGTAATTAGAGCATTTCTTTTCAGCGTCTGTGGTCTTTTTACTCAAGAAATAGGTAGGGTGGAAACTATTCTCGTTTGGAGATCTCTCCACTAAAATTGCTCCATATCCCTCAAAGCTAGCGTCAGTGTGTAATTCAGTCTCATAATTAGGGTTATAGATTACTAAGACAAGCTTTTAAGCTAATAATGACTTTAACCGCTCGAAAGAATTTCCTTCCTCCTCGTCAAATCTAAATTTACGATCTTTTTTCAAGAGGTAATTCAAAGGCTTAGCAATAATGGAATATTTTGGAATAAACTTCCTGAAATATCCGGTGAGTCCAAGAAAACTATGAATTTGTTTTAAATTAGTCGGTTCTGGATAATTAAGGACCACTTTCGTTTTTAAAGTGGATGGAAAAATTTTACTTTCTTCGATAACATGACCCAAGAATTCGATTCGCTTCTTCAAAAAATGAAATTTCTTAAAATTAATCTCGAGTCCATATTTAGTAGCAAGCTTTAATATCCGTTCGAGCCGCTCGATTCCTTCTTCAAGGGAGGACGACAAGATAATTATGTCATCCATATACGGCAAAACAATACCATCATTAATTAAAGGTCAAAAAATGGTGTTGATGTACCTCTGAAATACAGCCGGATAATTGCAAAGACCAAGAGGAACTTTGAGAAATTGATATTGACCTTCGTTTGTTACAAATTATATATATTTCCTGCTATCCCTTTTCACGTCAACATGGAAAAACTCATTTTTTAGATCAATGTTACTAAACACATGTAATCCTTGTAACCGATCTAGAATATCATCAAATAATGGAAGTGGAAACCTCTTCCTTATTATTACTTTATTTAATCTCTTATAATCAATACATAAACGAGGTGTTCCGTCTTTCTTTTTGACGATTACAACTGGGCTACAATATTCTGAAGAACTGAGTTCTACTAACTGAGTTCCTTGTGCTAACCATTCAGCTGCCTGAACTTCAACAATTCTTTTTTCTGAAAACGGCAACCTACGAGGCTGATGAAATATAGGTTCATTATCTTTTACCGAGATGTTCATTTCTATGTTTGTTGTTTTAGTTTTACACAATACATATACAGCACATATTGTTCATATATGTACTGTGTACAATGGTATAGATTATTTCATTGGGGCAAAACGTATTACATCAACATATAAAAAGGGATGGCGTAGTGGAAATTTTGAAAACAAACACTGGTCCGCAATACCTTTACACGTATCATGAACCCAGCCCACTCAACCATTGAAACAAGAATCTAGGGTATATTTTCATTGTTTCTTGGATTTTATCAGTGTTTCTTGGATTACTTCGTCACTGTCTGACCAACACACAAGAAAACAGTTATATTGGAAACTAAAAAATTTAAGTTATTATTTCTTAAACGGCTATTTATGCTACTAAGCATTGGACGTTCACACATGTTGAAATGCTCGAATGGGCTGTTTTTTCCCCAACAATATGTTGTAACTTTGTTACAAGCTCTAAGTCAAATTGTTCCACGTTCTGTGAGAAAACTGAATTGATTTCAGCTGAGATCGCTTCCCGCAATGATTGCAGTGCCTTGCTTCTATCAGAAAGCTCCTAAAAGTCAAGTGACTTGAGATCAAGTGAATATGAGTTGAATTTTGAAGCAATCGAGAATAATAATTTAATCGCGAAATGTATATGCTAACGGCAATATATGAAATCCGACATGATATAGAATATATAGGCATTTTTTAAAATGCCGAAAATTGGCCGGCAATGCATGAAAGATTAACGTTTCATACATATCCTAGATATTCTATAGAACGCCAGATGACAAACCAGCAAAATATGAAATACATCTCTGATTCGCTTCGAATATCCATACATTTAATATACTCATACATAATTCATACATTTAGTACATTCATTCCATAATTCCATACATTTTCATTCATTGTTTTCTTTAATAAGAAAGGTATAAATTTTGTTTTGTGCATCTGTGATCTTTGATTTTTCTTTACGTATTTTGAATAAAAGTTTTTAATTGTAGTCTTTCATAATCTTTTCAAAATAGCATTTGTATTTTTGAGAAATGCATATCTTTGAAATGAATGCCTAATACTGACCTTTTTTCATACTTTGACTAAATAACATTTGTCATTCCACAGAATGCTTAGTGAAAGTATATAATAATTCTCATGTTTCGTACCTTGCCTAAAAGTGCCTAGCATTCTATAAAATGACTGGCATTCTATAAAATGTCTCAGTATTCTATAGAATCCCAATGCTTCATACATTGCCAATAACATATGTTCTAAAACGCATTCAAAACATGAGAATCTTGGTGTTGAATAACACCATACTGTTATAACCACAATGTCTTTTAAGAATATTTTTTCTTCTAGAATTAATGATTAGCAAAATCAAACTTTCTGATAATCTCATGAATAGTGTCATAGATGACGATACCCGATTTCTCCAAAACTGCACACTAAACTACGACACTTTTTAGTTAATTGTGCCAAAGTATATGAAGGATTACAATAGAAGAGAAACACGCCAATGTGACAATAAAATTCGCTGAAACAACCTGTAAATGTATTTGGCGTACATTTACAAAAACACTCGATTTCGAGGGCAGCTACAGGTCCCTCCTCATCAGGAGAACAAAATATCTAGAAAAGATATCTGCCTAAGAAGAGGAATAATTTCTTGAAAGACTTTCTAAGTAAAACTGATTCAAATTCATGTGTCAGATGAGTAAAACCATGAAAATATCCACACAGCTAAGCCCATTCACCAGGACTCGATTTGGGGTCCAGTTACCAGTATTTACATAACAGTACCAGTATTTACAGGACAGTACGAATATTTACCAGTATTTATATTATTCACCCTCTCTCTGATAAACATAATTCTTTTTGCGTGAGAAGGCTTGCTAACTGCGATGTGAGTTTTATTATTTAACCAGAAATTCTAGTTTTGCTTGTTGACTTAGCCACTCAAATAAAAATGTATTTCATCTCTAAAAATTATTTAATTGGCATCAGTACTGTCTTCGTCAGTTTTATGCATCTATTTGTTCACTAATTCCACAAATGTTAATTTGATTTCCAACTACCATAAACTTAAATGTTTAGAATTAACATAGAAAATTATACAAAGATGATATGTTCAACTTACAAATGTTTTCTTTTGAAATTTAAACTAGCTAAGCTGCTTTTCGAAGAAATTTCAGTAGATTCTTGACATAAACGTCTTTTGATTCTTCGACGATAATTGAAGGCTAGCTCTGTCTTCCTCATTTTCAAAACTATTTCTTGGAACTGATGAATTATTTGATTCAATGTCAAAACTGTCAATTATTTGATTCACTGTCATCCTTGATTTTTTAAATTAGTTTTAAAATGCTTTTATCAAAACTCAGCTTCTTTCCTTATATCTTTCTTGTACTTATCTTGAATTATGTTACTACATAAATTTTAAAAACAAACTTATATTTTACTTTTTTTAATAAAACTGCCATTCAGGAACTTTACATTACGAACTTAGATCTACGAAGTATATATTTTTTCTTATTTATTTTTTTGACTGGTTATGTTTCAGATAATAAAATGCTTTTTAAAATACGTAATTTCTAAATTGAATTCTAAGTCTTTTTTGTCTATCTTTTCTCTTCCAAAACAAATAGGTCGTTTAATCTTTGATAACTTGAAAAAATCTATTGCCTATACACTAACGAGCAACATTCCAGAAATTACTCCTTTCTTGCTGTTTATATTGGCCGATGTACCTTTGCCTTTGGGAACAGTCACTATCCTCTGCATTGATTTAGGAACTGACTTGGTAAGTATTGGCAACAGCATGATAGTCAGCATGAATGTGTGGCTTTCAGTTTCTTATAAATATTCTTCTAAAGTACTTTATACTTTGGCCTAAAATCTGTGTTTAAAGTGTTCATTGAAAATGGATGCGATAAGTAAGATTTTCATTTTAATATAACATACTTTTAAAGCTGTTGTCTTGAAATTTCTTTACTGGTTTGCAGTCGGTAGTTTTCTACTCGAATAAATATAGCAAATATTTTTTTTAAGATTTTCAGAACTATCGCAATATTTTTTTAACTTCTTTTAGTATAAAATAAAGCTAAGTAATTCGTGAAATTCTAAAATGAATTTTACATATCGCATAAATGTCCTATGTTAAAATCACGCCAATCATTAATTTTTTCTTTCTTTTTAACATTGTCTGCAGTCTTAATGAATGCTTGCAGTTAAATAAATCTATATTAACGTTTTTTAAAATAACTGTACGTTATTTATGCAGCTGAATTTTAAAACATGTGTTTGTAATATTTAGATATGATGTATCTGATTTATAACCAACAGAGAAGTTTTGATTTTGTTTTCTATGTACAGGATTTTTATTTTAAATAGTCAAATAAAAGTTATAATTTATTTAACTAAAACTACGTACTGTAAGGCCTTAGAATTCTTTTAAATAAAGCATTTAAATTAATTAACTCCTTTAAAAACTAAATTACCTATTTATATTTTCTTAAATGGTAATAAATTAATTCATTCTCATTATTTAATGATATTTATGTAATGCTCGCTTACGTGAAACAAAATTCAAATTTGTTTGCTTATGCATTTGACAAGTCTAAAGCTAAAGAAACTAATTACTACAGTAGTAATTCTAAAATTTATATAGTTAATGTAGGAATATCACTAAGAAAATTAGCAATGTAATTATTTCATTCAAAAGGATTTCTAAATATCTATACTTTTGCTATTATAATTGTATTTTTAATTGATTTTTTGTATTAATTCAAATTTTATACCATTGTTGCTACAACTTATTATTGTTGTTATCTACTGCTTGTAAATATGAATGTTATTATTGCATCATTTGTCTTGCATATTGGTTATGAAATTGCCTACTGTCGTAACTTTGTTGGAATGCCTTTGAAACAAGTTGCATCAAAACTGTGGAAGGTTCTTGTTGCATGTCTGTGTGTTGCCTTACTTTTTTTTCTGGTGGTTACTTTTCTGTAGGTGCCGGCGATTTCTTTGGCGTACGAGAAACCCGAATCCGATATTATGAAACGAAGACCACGTGACCCGCTTGTTGATAAGCTTGTGAATGAGAGGTAATTCAACAGCACCCCATCATAATAAAACACACGGCGTGGAGGAATTGTAACAGTTATGGAATATTTCTGAAAATAATTAACTTTATTTACACAAATTGATAACACCTAGGCAAAGAAGGAGACCAAATTAAAATTATTCTAACGCATTTCAGTTTTACACGTCGATTTGAAATGAGATGGGTAGTAGTACCAATATGCCCTGGAGACTCGCATGACAGTTTTAGAATTAACTTTCATAGTAAATAATTCTTATGGTTCATCTGCAAGTTTTACGTTACTAAGCTTTGAGTTTTGTTTAATATTTTGCGGTATATAATATTGGTATTAGCTTGTATATTATACAATATAATATTGGTACTAGCTTGAAATGTTGTACTAATTTCTTTAGTCTTTTCAATTCTTCTGAATAGACATTGTTTCTTAATATCACAAACCACTGAACGTTTTACACTACTGATTTTGGGGATAATTCTGAAGATTTTACCACATTTAAAATGTATAGTTAAATTTCTAATGGAACTTAAAATTATATGTATCAACTTGTTAAGTGTATCAACTTCTTGTGTACGTTTCAAATATGAAATTACTCAAGTATTTTTCTGAAGAATTATGAATTTCAAACTACAAACAGTAATTCATGTTACGTATTTACATTTAAAATCAAAACAACTTAACCGTTGACAATAAAAAAAGTTCATTAAAACTTCTAAAGATTTAAATGTTCAAATTATTATGTGAGCTATTTTTTAGCTTTCTTTTTGAAATAAATTATTTTATTTTTAAAAATACAATGATATTTCTTCACTACGAGCAGAGTTTTCAGTCTTGAAATAAGCAAGCAGCAATATAACTAAAAAAACTGAAATCATTTCTTAATTGCCAATAAGTGCTTTTTGCCCCTAATTAAATTGAAAAACATTAGCATACGGAAAAAAATGTAAGCTACTTAAATAGTTCTCTAATTAGAATATTATATGAATTTATTAGCCTTTTGAACCTCTAAAATTAAAAAAATTACGTTATATTTTTAATCTTAGGTAAAGACTTTATTTTAAACATGTTAATAAGCATAATATACTTTTTAAAAAACTAAATAATATATACTTTATTAGCTAAGCATTTATTGTTTCATCATTGTTTTTAGCTAAGCATCTCAGTTGATTAGTTAATTGATTAAAGCAGAACACGCGAGGGCTACTTCTTTAAAGCGCCCTTAGAGACCCTAACATGTCTTTCTGAAGAACATCCAAAAAAAACGGGCTCACATTTACATTAGAATGGAGAAACTACGAAGAGATCAGTGCGACCAGCTCTTTCATTGAAAATGGACCCAAGTCGAACTATTAGTGTTCAGCTGTCTTACCCACTCGACCTCTGCCGGGTACAAAAGATCGTAAAGATTAGCAACATATTTAAAAAAAACATGTATTAATACATATATACTCAATTCTGTACTTATGAAATCGTAACATATAAGTTCATGAACTTATAAAAAGAATGCATGTCTTTTGCTTTTACTAAATAAAAATTAAAACTTTATCCATTTCACCAATACCAAAATATATGGGCACGCAAAATATTTTTTTTCCTTTAATTAAAAATGAGTTGGAAAGGCGTTTATTTTAGAATGACTGAAATAATTTTCGCATTTGTTATGAAATCTTATGGTTACAAAATTTATTTTAATTATTTTTGTTCTATTTCTGTTTATTTCATCGCAAGCAATATTACTTTGATCTTTTATTTAAAATTCTAAAATCTGATTTCTTCTCATATGAATTTTGTTGCATTTAATTTAAATCCCACAACTGTTCTCATTCCTCCACGATACTCATTCCCTCATGATCCATCATTTACTTATTTCTTTAAATTAGAGTTCCTCAATTAAAAGTGTTGGCCATTGTGAGAATTTTGCAGTGTTCATAAAACTCGTTAAATTGATGCATTGTAAATTATATAAAGTAAATACGGTACTAATAAATAAAGTGTATCGAGCTGTGTATGTGCTGGATAAAGCTTGACTAAGTCACTTTAATCCTCAAAAAAGATAATACTTGGAAGAACAAGAAGTATGGAACACAGAACCCATTTTCAAATTATAAAACCTCAAGAAGTCTTGATAGCAAGTAGTTGCCATGTGAGTCCATGTGTTGTAATCTTTGAATTACTTCGTTAATCAGAAGTTCCGTTAAAATACTCCCGCCAAGTATCAAAAGTGAGAAGAGTTAGAGATATCGTGCGTTGAAAAACAGTCGTTGCCCATAGCGACTTGTAATAGATGCAGAAACTATAACACTATCTGGATCTGGAGTACGATGAGTCACTGGCTCATCAGATCATTATGGCGATATTACAAAGAAGACTGTACTCCTATTGTACTGTATTACGCTGAAGTATTCTTTTGTAGAACTTCGCCGACTCGGCGAATGCTGTTTGAAGACGATTTGCTCCAATTACTGCCATTGATTACCTTGCTTGAGAAAAATAAAATACTTTTGTGCGTGATCTGCTACTTTAAACGGTCCGATATGAAAAAGCTGAAGAGTTTTCTAGACTCCATCTGAACGTACAATCATGTGACAGTAACCTGTACAGCCAGGCGTACAAATACTGTGGTTTGTCTAACAGGACTGGTGCCAAAGTCTGTATAACGGTACGAAAACATTGATTTTGCATGGGGTCAGTACCATTGCTTGAACAACTTCTTTGCTACATAACGCTGTGAAATCAGTACCTTTTTCTTGGGACGTAGAAGATGGCTGAAAGATCAGTTGATGAAACAAGTCGAAAAATTATCCTGTCAGACCCAAATTGTGCCCCCAGATTGTGCGCAAAAGATCATTTCTAAACAGTTTCCCGATAATTCAGTTTTAAACTTGGGTCTTAGACCAAGGCCAAGAAAAGCAAGGATTCAGTCCATCTAGGATCCTCTATTCTTCTTACATCCATATTTCACGGCTCACCAAACTCTCCCTATGGATCTCTGCCTTTGGGACCCATGAAGCGAGGGGACGTTATAGCGATCATTTACTTTCAAATGTTGAAAGCCGACTTCTTTTAATTTTTTAGTTATGTAGCTACGCCAGCAGTTAGAAAAAAATTATTCAGTCGTCCTCGATATGTTCAACAACTTCTTCGAAAGGCTTTTTAGCTTTCCGATTAGGAAGTGCCACAGCAAAGCAGTCCATGGTTTGCCAACGAATGCCAACAAACTTCCTTTGCTCAGAAAGAACCGGCGAAAATTGTTTTTTCGTTTTGTGAAGAGAGTTTCAGCGATCTCCCCAGTCCTTCCGATATTCTTCATGGATCTTTTCTGCAGATTCTGGAAACCAATTTTGCGCATGTAATTGTTCCAATCTACAATTGTTTCTAAGCTAAAATCCATCTGATGTTGACTCCAAACATAGAAGTATCTTCGTTTATCCTGCAGTAAATAAAACGTTAGGCTTTTGTAAACGGAGTCTTAGGTCTCGAGAACCAATTCATCAAGCGAAGACCAACAACTAACGACTTTACACCTCTAGCAGCACTTCTTACCTACTTGCAGTTGCATGGGTTGACCGTTTTTACGAAAAAGTGCTGTCGTGATAAAATTGCCTTCGGTTGAAAGAAACGTTCAGCGTCTTCTTCGTTTATCGGCAAACTGCAGATTTTCCTCACTGCAGCAAAACCTTAGAAAAATCTAACTGACAGTTTAATAACATGGCGCTAAGTTCAAACTACTATTACACGTTACTGATGTTACTAAATAGCATTATGTATTTATAATACCAGCAACCGGTATAAACCACGATATTCGAAGCTGCGTAATCTAGTTTATAATATCAGCAATCTATATTAGACAGAATTTGACGTAGTGCTAACGTGTCGCCCTGGTTTACTTCATTGCCCCTATAATCGATAGGTATCAATTGTTAATGTACATTCATATTGTTAACATCCGAGCTTTAAGAAAATCCTACCTTAAAAACTGCTGCTTGGCTATTGGCTACAGCTATAGAACATACTGTAGATTTAACGACTACATATCTTAATAAACTAAAAAATATTAAAGCAATTAGTTCACTTTCTTAGTGATTTATATCTTTATTTTATTATCATATATGTTCAACTGATATAAATTAAAGCATTTAGAGTTTTAGTGCCCTTTTGATACAGATTAGATGCTAGATAATAAAATTTCTCCATAAAATTTCTTTTCTTTAACAAATTCTTCCTTAAAATTTTATTTATGGAAAATAGATTTATCCCTGACTCGTTTGATACAGAGAATCAAACGCGGCCGTTCTTGTTTAGACAGAAAATTATTATTATTATATGAACTGATTCCCGTCGTTTTTTATTTTAAGACTCTTCTGCAGAAACGTAATAGTCAGTTCTAGCAGCAGTTTGAAAGCTGACATTACCTGACCGCCAGAATGACCAAGCGTAACTAACATAATCCAAAATGAAAAATGGAAAGCCAGGATTACAGCTCAGAACTTTTCGAATATCTAAATAAATTTTATACTTTATATAAAGACTACAATTAGAGATAATTTCCATTAAATAGTAGTTATTAGTTAACTTAACTATATACATTTTCTGATGCCTCATCGTTGTAACACATTTCGATATATATTTAAAATTATTATTTCGATTTTCTTCCATGTTTTGATTACATTTTGGTTAAGTTTAAAGTGTTACTTGTTTCTCAACTAATAATACTAATTTTTGCATACGTAAAGCTCTTATAATATATTTATAAATTATGTACTATCATATTCCTTAACTAATTCGATCACCATAAGCTTTAAATTCATCTCTCAAAAAACTGTCTAAATATTTGTTGGAATGATTACATTAATTAAACAAAAGCCCATTTTTTTATTGAGGAACTCTATTGAAACCTTAACCATTATAGCGGGTCTTATATTCCAGCGGGTCGTATATTGATATTAGTAATAAAAATGTATAGTAATGAAAAAAATGAGGAAAATAATTTTTTGTTATAGTAATCACAAGTGTATGATATAAAGGCAGTCAACAGAAAATATACTTAACAAATGGGCGAAAGAAACGGAACAGTTTATTTAAGGGCTTCATATATTTATTTTGTTTTTATGAAAGCTCGTACTTGCTTGCTTCTGCATGCTGTGATGCGAGTGCTGTTTATTATTATTTATCATAATCATTAAAATGTATCATGTGAATTTCTGTTATCAGTTTGTTGTGCATCAGCTAAATCTACAACTGTTATCGATGTATTTATTATTTCTAGCTGCCAGCGGCTATTGTGTTAAAGATACAAAGACAAAAAAACAATTTAAAGATATATTCTCTTTTAACATGAAAATGGTATTTAATCAGGTAATATCGTAAAATGCGTATACTCATTAATAAATTCATTCATATAAATATTTTAATTGCATTTAATGTAATTTTAAAACTAATGTGATTTTTATAGTGGAAGGAAAACAATAAGGAGCAGTAAATTATCAAAATAATAAATCAGGCCTGGTTCAGTCAGCATTTTCGCCGCTGTAGACAATTAATATGGTTAGGTTATGTATAAGTGCAGGGGCCACCTATTACTTACCCTGAGTAAGCAATAATTCAAAGGGAAATATACCGTCATTTAGTCGTCGCTTGTGAGAACAACTTACCTGGTGCTTCGGCGGCTGCCTATGTCGCCTACGTTTGGAACTGGCTCTGCGGTAAGTTGAGTGGAGTCTTGGTAATAACTAATTTCTGCTATAATTCTTAGAAAGTTACAAAATTTCCATATGCAAAAATTTTATATAATGAATTAGCTGAGTGATACGCATATTTCCTGAATACACTTTATAATCTATCTGAGTCTTTAAAGCTATCTGAGTCTTTGAAATTTTTTATGGAAATCAAAGCTTCCGTATTTTGTTTCTAATTGTTTTGAAATATCTGTGTTACTTTAAAGGAAAGTTTATGGCAGTTTGCAGCCTACATTTCTATTGCTTTAAATATAATTTAACGTTATAATAATAACTGAATTAAAATGCATTGGAGACTATTTAGCTAAAAATTTGCCTCTCATTTCGAGGACTGAGAAAATTCTAATCATATATTATCATATAAATAATTAATGTTAAATTAATGTATAATATCAAATTTTTAAATATAAATAGTTAAAAAAAATAAAACTCTGAAAGCTTTTAGATTTTAAATTACGCCCAAAGAGGCGTTTTTTAACGTTTTGTGTGTTGCCTTCATTTATTAAATATCATGTGCTTCGCACTTCAACCATAAAAGTCAATTCAACAGCAATATCACAAAATAATTTTAAAATAAGCATATCTTTAGAATTTCCGATACACACCCTCTCGCGCTGGAGAAAGAAACTTTTTTTTTTCGTACAGTGTTGCCATTCCTCGCTTTGAAATCTTTGAGTTTGTTAACCAAACATTCTTTAATGTCTGACAAAATATGAAATAGATAATAAAACAAATTCAAAATTTGGGCTTCCAGATGGCCATATTCGGTGGAGGATTACGTTATTCAAAATTTGATGAATCTAGGTACCGTTGTTTTATCACAATGATAGAAACGTATATACATTTATGCAGATTCTTCATTATTTAATTTCTTTAAATATAATGCAGGGCTGTAATATTTGGTGGCAACAGTTTGAAAAGTGAATCAACGCAAAATACCAAAATGGAATTAATAGCCCATCTAGGCTAACGCTCTTTGGGCTAATAATTAAAATGAAAATATTTTTAAAACGAAACTGATTCGATTGATTTACCCCTAGATGAATATGTTTGATTAAAATTACTTATTTAATAGAATATCAACATATAATTTAACTCTTTAGCGTTCGTTTGTTTTTTACGACTCAGAAAAATCTATTTCAATTATTTAATATCACATAAACCGAAGATTTTTCAGAATAAAACGATTTCATTGTTTATAATTTCTAAAAACTTTTCAGTCAGTTTGTAATGACACGTAAAATCTTAGCAACTATGAATTTCCAGTTTATCATACATCAAATGAACATTCATAAACTTTTTCCCCTTTTCTCCAAACAGCTCGTTTAAGAATTAGCTTCAGACTTAACAGAATGTGATTAACACGTGCACAGGAATTTTAAGATAATATAGGTGAGACGTGTTTAAGATATTTTTATAGGTGGCATGAAAAGCATAAAGCTGACAAAATAGTTAAAAAAATATTTAATTAAAATTAATAACTATGCCAAAATTCTGCATTCTTCTTGATTTTCTAAATGCTTCCAAAACAATATTTTTGATAACAATAAGTATTATGTTAAGAAAAACTAACCACTTATCAATTTTTCTCAATTCGAAAAGTAATTACTTGAGCTTAGATGTACTTGAATTTAAACTTTAGACAGATACAGGATTTCGTTTTAGATCTCTACAAATAGACTTGAAACACAATGCATTAAAAATAAGTGCTAAACGAGGCAATATTCAGTTTGTGAGAGGAAAATTTACGGAAGCCATCTCAATATGCTGTGCATTAAACGTTTCTGTAATTGGAGCAGTGTGTAATTTTGCATGGCCTCAATTTTGCATGAATTATTGTGGGTATACAGCTACACGGATGTGTATTGTTGCTTCTCTGTCATTATTGGTGGTCGTTTCGTGGCTTGCGGTCATCGAAAATTAGATGATACTGCATCAGAATTCTTCACAAACAAATTAATTAAGAAGTACATATTTCGTTTCGGGATCATAAGTTAATAGATATAACTTGTCTAATTCTGTTATCATGTGACATTTCAGAAATGTAACTGCAGAAGATGAAGTTTGACTTTTCAAAAAAAAAATCACAAGAGCACTTAATTTAGGTTTGTTAATACAATCTATATCTTCCTTTATTTACCTATATTTAGTACAATTACTAAATGTTTCAGTTATATTTCATTTCGGAGATATTTACTATTTTCATTTCTTTGAATTCAATTTATTTTTAATTCATTTCTTCGAATTCAGTTTTACTTTTTTAATACTTTACATTATGAGTTATTTTTTTTTTCAAAACATACTTGCTTATATTTCATGATAAATATGCTTAAATTTATATTTATTAAATTCAAAACATAATCTAAATAAATTTAAATAATATATTCAACTCCAGAATAATGAATTTCCACAAAAAAATTCCAACGTAAAAAATTACTTTAGAAAAACTAACTAGAAATATAAAAGCTTTTCCAAATTCCCAGGCAAACCAACGGGCAAATTGAGCTCACAACCAAAACCCAAATTATGCTCTTTTTAGTTACGACATGTATTTAATTCAAAACATAATCTAAGCAAATTCATATATCATATCCAATTCTCGAGTAACGAATTGATACAAAAATTGTAAATGAACGGAACTAATGCAGAAAACTAATTAGAATATGAGGCTGAGAATTGTACTGTGAAATCTAACTAAAATATGAATAATACTGAAAGCTGTTCCAAAATCCCCAGACAAACTAAATAAAGGACAAATTTCAAAAATAAAAGTTTGTCTGAGGTGTTTTGGGCGTTTGTTTGGAAGCTTTAGAACCTCTGTCATATCCTAGTTAGTTTTTTACAACAGTTTTTGCGTTAGCAATTTTTTGTGCCAATCCCTTGTTCTAAAAGCGAATATTATACTTTCATTTTCTTAGATTCATGTTTTGAATTTAATAAATGTAATCTGAGTTTGGGTATTGAATTTAATTTTCCTTCGTTTAAATTATTTCAGTTTATATATATAT
>KK116662.1:165955-186455 GCA_000611955.2 Stegodyphus mimosarum | reverse complement strand
ATATATCATCTCCAAGGAAAATAAATTTAATTAAAGCTATGAATTATTAGAAAAAAGTTTATTAAGTATTTTTGAGAAACTTTTTAAGCTAATATCCAAAGTTATCTAAATTTATAGCAGTAAAAACTATTTAAAAGCTGTTATCGTTAAAATTATTTAAAATCTGTAAAGAAAAGTCCTTTGACCGTAAAAACTCCACATATTAAATTCAAAATCCAAAGTACTGAAAAATTAATATATATAAAGGATTCTTCCTATTTTTAAATTTTACTATTCAAATTAAAGCTTTGCTGCTAAAAGGATTTTGCACAGAATGCCAAAGTGATGCACATCTAATTTACATATTTGTTATTTTAACGCTATTTTCATGCTTATTTATGCCACTAAATTTTTGGTTTAATAACTTATGAATTTAAAGTGTCAAAAAGCCAAATATTGAGGAGTTCTTGCATGCTTTTAAGTAGTCGTGACGTTTAGTTTTCCGTTAATTATTTATCCTGCTTATATTATTTGCATTCTCATATTAACAGCTACTTGAACCAATAACTTCTTATAGCTTATTTAGGATGTTGTCTCTTTTTAAAAAGTTTATTATTTATTGACATCGTATATGAAATTATTATATTTTTTCATTTTTCATTAAAAAGCATTACTAGTTCTGAAGTTCTAGTATACTTTTTTAATTATCTTCTTACTTTTTAAGACTTATAAAAGCGTATTTTCCTTTTATCACAAAATTACTACATTTCTTCATTATTAAAGTATTTTCATTTCAGTATATTTCTACGCAGTTCAGAAGTGTCAGTTCATCTTGTTCATTCATCTTGTTATTCATCTTGTCTTCTTTTCGTTCTAAACATTACAAAATATTATTTTCCTAAAAGATTTTAAATAAAATAAAGCAGAGAAATTTAAAATGTATTCTTTGATAGGACAATAAATTAGGATTTTATTTAATGCAGCACTTTCAAATTTTTTCCAATTTATAATGCATTGAAAAAGGCTGCTTAAATTTTCAAGGCATACTCTCAGCCTTTCAAAGGGATTTTTTGTGACATACATGGTATTAAAATTCTTCTCAAGCGTTTAATAAGAAGTCTTTTCTTTTGTTATATATTATTTAAGATTATATTTCATTTCGGTCATAAATTTAAAGAGATTTGTTTAATGGTCATAAATTTAAAGTGATTTGTTTTTTTTTAATTTTTAACATGCATTAATACTTCATGAATATACCTATCTATCTTCACTTACGTATCTAAAATTAAACTACCTTAAAATATTGCATTATTCTCTCTTAAAAATATTTTATTTAAACTAGATTACACTGAGGTTAAGTCAGAATATGTTTCCAGATCATCTTTAATTTCTTTATGTTTTATCTCGTATATTCTCAATTATAATTATATACAAAAATCAAAGAGAATTAGACAAGTTATAAAACCAACTCTCGGTTTGGCAACTCTCAGTAATACAATATGTAATAATGTAGAGGGTGTTATGCAGTATCATCTAATTTTGAATAGAGCTATGAGTATTTATGACAATAGGAGTATGGTCCCACAGGTGCCAGCAATTTCACTAGCGTACGAGCACCCAGAGAGTGACATCATGAAAAGACAACCACGTGACCCTTCCAAGGATAAACTAGTCAATGAGAGGTATGTTCAAAGCAAAAGTCATTAAAAATAATAATGCAAGTATTTTTTAAAGAAACCGAGAGATATTAAGAGGTTAAGCAATTTGGAATTCATTTTTATGAGTATTGTTTCTCGATCCAAAAAAACTAGATAAAAGCTAGATAAAATTATATGTACTAAAATTTAGTGAAAATATTAGTGGTAAGGAATTGTGTTAATCTAAACAAAGAACAAGAACTCTGCTTATAAATATAATGCAACCTTGTGCAAAGTAACGTAAAAAATAAAAAATGTATATTTTATGTAATCTCAGACTATAAAAATGGTCCTGAATTTCCTTTTCCTGGTTTATAAAATACAACAGAAGACTAAAGTTGAAATGAAACCAAAACGAAATGGCGTCAAATTAACCTTTACTAAAGCTCAAAACTTAAATTTCTCTTTAAATCACATAGCTCGTTATTTAATTTTCTATCATTAATAAATTCATTCTGTGGATCTTCTGATTGGAACATTTCCTGCTATATGTCGATTGTAATGTACATAATAATGAATTTTCTGAAAGGTAGATTAATAAGACAATATTTAATTCATCGACAGAGCTTTAAAAGCAAGGTAATGCAAGTTTAAAGAAACTGAAAAGGATGAATTTAAATCAAATTAAAGCTTAAATTACGAAAAACAATACTTTGGCAGTATTTAAATTAATTAATTGATTATTAATTAAATTATCATTAATTAATTAATTATAACTGATATTTTTCTTACTTCCTTTCAGTATGATGTAGTGTTAATCTCAAGTAATGATGCGATAACTTACACGTGATTCCTCCCGTATTTATAAATACTTTATTATTATTATTCCTCACTATTATCCTGCAATAGTTTCTTTGTTAATTTCATCAGAAGAATTACATTATACTTTATTATTTCATCCAAATAGAGAATCTCACATTGAATTTTACTAATAGAAACATAATTATTATCTTAATTTCACATCTCTTGCTATGTATACATACATACAGAAAATGTAGTTGACACAAATGTACAGTGTGATAATTTCTTGAATTTAGTTGCAATTGATAGCATAGAATATAAATAGTATAATAAAATAATAGATACATACAATTATAGGATACATACTGTAAGGTTTGTCCTAAGTTTATTAACAGTTATTTTAAGTTACGATTCTTTCCTGTCTACTCTAATTTCAGCTTACATTTTCCTGCCAGAATGTAATTTCAGAAACGCAGTGAATGCAAATGAGTAAGAGTACTATTTAAGTCGATGCTTCACCGACTTTACAGAGAGAGTCTGATTTCCTGACTAGCGCGCGTTTGCCATTTGGCTACATTCTCTCTGAGCTATTACGTTCTGCCATACCTTAGGCCCTTGCTTGGTTTCGCCGATTAAATTAATATTTAGGGGCCAACTACTTAGAATTCTGATAGCTTCAGCTATACCTTTCAGATATCTTAGTTAAGCTAGTTTAATTTAATTTCTTAGTTATTTAAGTTCAAGCCCAAATAGACGCTTTTTGTATACTCCAAGTAGGAGTTGATTGTACTTATTCTGAAAAATGAAGGGTAACCCTTCTTACGTCTTACGTGTTTAATCACACACTTAAGCGATTATTCGCTTGTTACTGTTCGTGGGGTTCTAAGATAGAACATTGGAGTTAAATAAGTAAAACCTCACAATACGAAGAAATAGTAGGATACATACAAACAAATAAAAAATCTACCTCCCGTTTTTTCGTGCATGTTTTTCTTCTCAAAACACAAGCAGAAATTATTCTAATACTAATATGAATTGTTTTTAAACTCAAAGGGAAAACATCCTTTTAACACAATTAATAATGTCATCGACTTAAACTGAATCAAAACTACAGTGCAATAAGCAGAATATTCTTTTAAAAGTTAGTTTCATTAAAGAAAAGTATACACATATATGTGGATGCATAATCATAATATAATCATTTAATGCTGCATATACTTGGATATGTAATACGATATTTCTTTACTAAATCTTTAGCGTAATATAAAAGAACTTTTGAGATTATTATCAGGCTTATGTCGAGAAGAAAATTATTGTAGTTCTGTCTGTTATTAATGAGAAAATTAGTGTGAGATATGCTTATTGGTGCTATTAGTTCTATGATTAATATCGGAAAATTAATGCATTAAATACTTACATCTTCATAAATTATGGCTTTTTTCCCACACCTGATAGAGATACGTCTTTTTAAATATCAATAACCTTAAATTCTAATTTAAGAAAATACCTTTAGTAGTACTTTCTCAAAACATCAAAGGTGTTCTCAGAAAGGAATTTAAGCATTAAGAAGCAATAAAATATACAAAAAATAGCTAAAATGAATTTTGAATATCATGGCAAATAACAAAGTAATTAGAAATTAAGTGGACAAGACCAATCATATTTTGGAAATTTACCTGAATTAAACTGATTTGCATCCCCTTCCAGCGCATTAACCTTCTGTATGTATGCATCGATGTGATATATTATATTATGATTCGAATGCTTCTTAGACTCTTTTTGCTAGTAAATTATGTCTGGAACCCTTTGCTGTTTGGTCTAAACGTTTCCTATGAAGTCAAAATGGAGTCCCTCCAGGTTGGGTTTTTGGCTTGAAAATAAAGAAAAAAGGATCTTGAAATGTCAAATTTGGAAAACAAAAATACGAGAGAAGCTATTAGACGGCGATTTGCACTTTATCGTGAAGAAGAAACTAGATCCCAACTTACAGAAGAAAGATCTTTTGGAGAAACCTCCTCTCAACCCCCTCAAAACGTCTTGTTTAGCTATCTATGAAAAGTTCTTTGAGCAGAAACCACTACATATCAGAATAAGAAATCTCAACGTTATCTTCGTTGCTGTCTTAATTTTCCTCCCCCTTTTTACCCTTGGTCTTAATGGACACAAAAGTCTCCATTTCATGGCCTTTTATTCCATCACACATTCATGCTAAGTCTTACGACTTAAGAAACTGAATTCCCAGCAGATTTATAAGCCAAATAATAGCGGAGAATGTTAAATACAGTTATGTTAAAGAGTACCCTTGAAATTTCAAGCCATTATGCAAACACTGATGTTGGTGCATAAATGCAGAAAGAAATAGTTTTAATAGAGATAGAAATCAGTTATAATTTCAAGTAAGTTTTCAAAATTTTATTAGATTTCTCCGGTTGCTTTATGATAAATACTTATCTCTTTAACACTCAACTACTTTCGTATAATTATTGATACTATATATGCTCCCTTTTTTACCTTTCTTAAATTAAATGTCATAATAACTGCAAATTACACTGATTACTAAATATCTCGTTGTATTTACTTGAGACCTTTATAAACTGATCTAAATTAAGCACAAGTTTAATAACAGCATTCTTAATGTGTCGTGTGAATGAAACTAAAATAAAAATTTATGGCATGAAAGCGTTTAAACCCAAACCTAATATTTTTGTAATATTTGCATAGGTTAATATCAATAGCGTACGGTCAAATAGGAATGATACAAGGGGCAGCTGGTTTCTTTGCCTACTTTGTGATCATGAGCGAGAATGGATTCCTGCCAGGACGACTTTTGGGTTTGAGAAAAGAATGGGACTCGAAAGCCATCAACGACCTTACCGATTCCTACAATCAAGAATGGGTGAGATAAAATTCTCTTAGCACTGGTTTCTGAGATCTAATATTTTTCAGATATAAAAGTAAAAGGTATAAAAAGTCAGCCCTCCTTTCATTTTATTAAATTACATATTTTAACAATGTTCAGGGTAAAATAAAGTTTGGCCAAAAACTAATGCTATTATCGAAAGGAAACTGGAAACCCAAACAACATGAAAAACTATTTATAACTTATAAATTATTCAACTCCATCTGTGTGCGAAAAAACAGTGTTCAATAGTATTGGAATTTTGAGTAGTTAAAAAATTTTGAACTTATTATCAATCTTGAAATGCATAAATTTTTATTCAATAAATGCTTTTTAAAAGATGTGTATTTAAAATACTTAAATATTGGCCCTGGTGCATGGTAATTAGGAAAATTGGCCGTCATACCCTTCAATTCTTATTCAAATCTCGACTATGTCATGAAAATTTGCAACTATACAAGGATTTGATGACGTTAGGATACTAACTGTCGAGTCGAAAACCATCTCGAAAATTTTGTGGTAGTGAAATTGGCTTTCACAACAAGAAATTCTCGATAGAAATTGGGATGGAGCTAGTTAAGTCATCCCAATACCATAGATGCCTAAGGCTTCGTCGATGATTCGCATTCTGATCTAATCCATGATTACTCATGTAGCTATTCCCGTGGCTGAATGCCAAAAGCAGAGATAAGTAACAGAAACAATGCCAGAACTCTTAAATGTATGCAGTGAAGTGTACACAGTTCTTTTATAAAATAGGACGACTAACATTCTTAAATCATTCTTCTCATGGACCTGCTAATAGTAATTACTGGTAATTTTTCCTAATGTGTTTTGGTATTTTTTTTCTTTTTTAAAATATCATCTGCTTATAAAAATAAGTCAAAACCCTTTTTTCATTTCAGCCCGTCATCGATATCTGCTGTTCCAGATTTAAAAGCTGAAAACAGAAAACAAAATACTAAATATTTCATTGAAAGGCCAATCAGTCATCCAAACTTTTTAAAATAAACCATTATTAGTTATATAAACCAGTATTTTGCTGTGCAATCCAACAACCAGTTGCATGAGTAAAAAAAAATATGTCTTGGCCAGAGGAAAAAACTTCGTTTATAAGACCTCTAAAAATTACCGTAATACTAGTCGTTTTTTCTAATTTATTTATTAATTGCTTTATGAAGAGTAAGCAATGTAGATAGTACGTAAATTTCATGTTTTATAAGCGTGCAGTGTGCAGCGGACACAACCTCTGAAAATAATTTTCTGTGTTAAACTGAAAAGGCTCCACCATGCATTGGAATTTTAATTACAGTTTAATCAAACTTTTGACTGAAAAAGAATTAACTTTTATTAATACACTAAATTAGGCTTCTTTCAATCTACTTTCTGCTATCATTCTCTGGAGCAAAATATCACATTAAAGGCCGCAAATTTTACAGTGTTCCAGAAATTCAGAAAAACGTAACAAAAAAGCTAAAGAACCTTCTTATAATTTGCTTCTAAGAATTCATTCGGAATTTTTATGGCTATACTAAGTGATACACTAGGTAAGAAGGAATGTGTATAATACTGAGTAGCCATAAATTTGTTTTCTTAAAAAATTCAGGGTTCTTCGGTGCATTTTGTTTTAAAACTTTGCAGGATCGTGTTATGTGAAACCTGAATTTTGACAAATCAACACACTTCAAGAACTGATGGTTGTATGTTTAAATATCCGCAGAATAGGACGAAAATAAATATTTTTTATTTTTATCTTCCATACACGTATAAAACGTTAACAAGCGAAAGGCTTCTTTTAACAAAAGAAATAAAAGCAATAATTATTACAAAACTATTTGCATAAATATTTAGGTTCCTTTTTCAGAGACTTCTATTTGCCTTATATATATTTTCTGTGAATATTATGTAAACAATATTTTAACTAATTTTCTGCCAAACTTATTCCAGTAAAAGCGTGTTCTTTTAGCTTTGCTACAAAAGTATACTTGCTTCTCAAAGTTAAATAATTGTAGAATTATACTTTTATAAATTTGCTTAAAAATAAAGTATTGTTTCAGATAATTTAATATTTTTTCAGACGTACCACGATAGAAAAATCTTGGAGTACACTTGCCACACAGCCTTCTTTGCTTCTATTGTCATAGTACAATGGGCAGATCTTATTATATGCAAGACTCGTAGAAATTCGATTCTGCATCAAGGAATGAAGTAAGCATAATAAATCTTAATATTTTATTCAAATCATTCATTCAATTTAATATTTATTTCATGAAATGTCATTCAGAAGCCATATTATTGTGTATTTATAACCTTAATGAAAAAAATATTGATAATTATTTAATCTTGTTTTACCTTTTTATTTGCATTTCAACAAGCAGCGCCTCTCTTGAATCAAGATTAGAGACAAAATTCTTCGCCAAAAAACCTAACTCTAAAAATTGACGCTAGCTGTTGCTTAAAGACTTTTAGTATTAATTTACCATTTACCTACGTCATATCTCAAGTACATTTCAAATGTACACCTGATGAATGAATGGCAAAAGCAGTAATCATCTGGAGCCACGGGCAGACGTATCTTTCAGTTTTGTCCAAAAATCAAAATGGAACTGCAAGTATATATCAACAGCCCATCGCTGACATAGTTTCTAAAGGGACATGTGTTCTTTCTCAACTATCTCAAGCGAATCGGTACGAAAGATCAGTGGCAATGTGGCGAAAAGGGCACTCTCAATCACCATGCGTTTGCTTGCATTGATACAAGGGAACAACATATTGCAAAATCCAATGCTTTGAACTGGGCAGCATGGGCAGAAAACATGAAATCCTGCCCTTATGTTCTCGCAAAACTGTTTCATATTTTAAATTACTATTTTATGATAAGCCATTGTACCCCTCAAACAGTAGCTTTACTTTCATCCTAGAAGATAAATTAATGTGTCAAAATGTACACAACTATATTTTATCCTATATATTTTGCTCTTACTCTATTCACTATACATTGTTATTCAAAACTGTAAAAGCATTTTCTTTGCACGTACATCATACATCATAATCAGTTATTCATACCTAAATAATCTATAGTTTGGTATGTAATATTTATATATGTGTATTGTCTACACTTCTAATGTTTATGTATTGTTCTTTTAATGTTCTAATGTAACTTGCATAAGATATAGAATACAGCCTCCGCGACGGCAACCATCCTTATACAATTAACACCAGAGCAAAGACCCACTTCGGTAGCATTCTGTTCCGTCCTGTCTGTTAAAATGCGCAGGAGTGTTTTATAATTTTATGCAGTGAGCCTGTAAATATATTTCATTTCTTTTATCTGACAGTTGCATAAAAGAACTCATTGCCAAGCATATTATATTGCTTTATATCTGGAAAACTTCTTGTTCTCATAATATTTGGAAAACATATTAGAAAGTTACTGTCTTCCACCTCTTGCGCATTAACTCTCTAGCCAGCTAATATCGACTAAATATGTTTTCTTCCTTCAATGAGGAACATTTAGCAAATGATTTCTGTCCATCTCAAAATTCTGGTTGCACAAAGTGCACAAGGGTCTATCATATATGCCAATGCTGTGCAAATGTTTAGAGAGACAATCATGTCCGGTTTTCAAACGAAACGCCGCAATAGCGATGGATATGGGAGAGTCCAGGTTATTACAAATTGAATCCTTCCACATCTTTTTCTAAATTTCTTCAAGTAATTTAACTTCAAATTTTTCTTTATATCACTTTTTACTATTCGTTTCATTGATGTAAATGTTACTCCACTATTACTTGATTGCAATATTTCAGTTCCGTTTTTAGCTTGCTTACAGCCCGTTCATTGTCAGTTATTCCAACATGAGCCGGAATCCAGTGTAAGACAAGTCATCCCTTTTAAGTCTAGAAGACAAATAGTTCTGCAAGATTCAATAATTTTTCAGTCCATGACATTATGTGCAGAAATCGCTTGAACGGCTGAAACGGAGTCTTAAAAAAGTAACAATATATTTTAGTTGGATTGATCTAACAATAATTTGTTAGTTTCAACTCTAATTGCCTCCAGTTCTTCATCGAAAATGGTCCGAAATGGACCAACAGAAGAATAGAACGCAAAAATCTCTGAATACACAAGCTTTGTCGAACATTTCGATCCATCAATATATATGTGAAGCCATTTTTTTCTTTGCATACCTGGAGAAAATTGTCTCCATAGCAGCTGCTTTTAATTCACTATCAGTTGATGTTGATTTTGTTTTAGCATACATCAGATAATATTCAATTCTAATAGATCCTAATTGAATAGAATTTGTTGGTTTCACGTCTGATTTCAGTTTTAAAACTTTCTGCAAAAATTCATCTTAATTCTTCAGTCTTATAGGTATAAAGATATCAGAATTTCTCCATAACTCTGTCGATGTCAGTCTGATTAATTTCTCGAATAGTATTAAAGCATTCTCTTCAATAATTTCCTCCAATGGTTTATTGCCTGTATTGGAGTGGTTTTCACAGCTCCAGTAACAAGTCTCGTCTCATTTCGAAAGACTTCAAGTTTGGAAATGTTTGTATTGTCAAGGTAATCAAGGCCTCACAATAATAACAAATTAATGACTTGACGTATAAACTGTCCGTTTTAATTAAAATTTCTCTGCCACAATCCAATTTTACCCATGCGAGTTTTTTAACCATGTATTGGTGCTATCATGTACCATTATGTCTCCAAATGGGCGGCCATTTTACATTCATTTGAAACATTCATTTAAAGCTTTTGTGTAAAATTTGCAACAAAAATAATGCAATCTGTATACCATAATTTAAGAAGATGGTCTAAATAAAGCAACAGCTATTTTTGAATTTCTTAGTAAATCTACATTTTCTAGCTACACATAAGAAATCATTTATTTAATACTGTTGTAAGGTGACTTCAGTAGCTTATGGACATGTAATTGAGCAGATTGGTACGAATAACTGATGCCAATTGAAGTATAGCAGAAATAGAAATCCAGTTCGCCCTTTCGTAGCCTTTTTCCATTACTCCGCAGTGAGAAAAAGTCTACTAAAATACAACTCTTCAACTATTCATTTTGAGTTGAAAAAAACTCTATAATAATATTTGGCAGAATTTGCAATGCGTGTAAAGTGTACAATGCAATATAATAAACTACATTATCATGGTAAAATATAATATAAGTAATGGTAACATAAGTACAATTAATATCCTAATCTGATTTGAAAATAACAAATTTCGCCGAATATTTTATTATTTATATGTATTTTATTATCTATATATCAAATAAAAATTAAAATCAAATTCAAAAGACTGTTTACTACAGGAATCATGTATTGAATTTTGGTCTGGTGTTTGAAACGGCCTTAGCTGCCTTCCTATCTTACTGCCCAGGCATGGACAAAGGTCTTCGAATGTATCCTTTGAAGTAAGTAAATATAGTTTATGTTTCTACCAGAAGAAGCTTGTGATGATTACTTAGAAATATTTGTTATTGTTAACATTATTTTATTTTTTTTATTTCTTACTGTTTTCAGTTATCTGAACTTGCAACTCAACACCTAAGCAAATCACTCCTTCATGTATATCTTCAGTAGCTTTTATCTCCACGTACCTTCTAAATTTAAACCTTTCCTGTTCTAAAAAGTTATCTCTAGAAATTTTTAAAACAGGTCTTACATATACACTGGTCTGCAGATATACACTGATATTGCATTTTTCCCACTATTCAGGTTATTTTGACTAAGCTGTTATTGGGAAATCAAGTATATTATAGTAGAAATTTAAATTGCTTCCGTGCGAAACATTCAATTTAACGTGAACCTTCTCTTTTACTGAACCCTTAGAACCTTCTGTGATCTTTCATTGATATCCTAAGTATTTGTTTATTTTATTCAATGGTTAATTCTGCTCATCTACAACAAAATTATGGACAGCTGCGTGTAGGAAGTATAATGCTCATTGTCTGCATAACTCTTTCATTTCATAACTGTTAAATTTCTGTATTCTGCATTCCTATGAGGAACCTATGATTAGACTCGTGGACTACTTGTCAAGTTCTTCAGTGTATTTTTATTCAGTGCTTTACTTAGAACATAAAGGAAGGGTAGATTATATAAAATCCAAAGTCAATATTGCTCACGAAAACTTATATTTTACTTGAAAATTCACTTGATGTACAAAATTTTGAACGTAACTTCGATAGTTCTCGTGAATTAGTTGTCAACAGTGTAGTTTTATTCAGTGCTTTATTTAGAATACAAAGGAAGGTTAGATTATATGAAATTCTAAGTTCTCATGAAAACTTCATATGTTACCTAAAAATTTGCTTGATATCCAAAATTTGAACATCATAACTTCGATAATTATGAATATTTCACAAATAAATATAAGCATTTTTAAGAAGAGTGCCATGAAGCGATTTTTACTTATGCAAGAAAACGAAATCCGGGACCGAAAAATAATGGTATATAAGTTATAAAGTTTGCAGTTTATTTCTCGCAACCATGTAGACCTCATATCAATTTCTTTGTGATTTCTGCAAGTTTTCATCATATATGTTAAAAATGAACCATTTTTCAATTAGATCTCTTATCAACTCAAGAAGAATATTTGATGAGGCTGGCTGGCAACTCTTTGCCTCCTAAATGCTCTGGGTATTATCATCAGCGGGAATCACACACATTAAAACGGAGACTTCTAGTCCTTGCCTTCTTTAAAAATATTCACTTTTGAATAAAATCATTGACATCCGAGATTGCTTAGAAAGTATATTATCTCCTTTTTAGTATAAATAGAGGACAAATAATGTTTGGATTTCGTTATGTCAATCGAAATTGGGGAGCTATCTACATATGTGCAATTTTAAGCCCACCTATATTTTAAAAAAATCACTTCTTAAATACCTTATATATTAGTGACTCTTCTTGCTGTGAAGGCATGGTAAGTTATTCTTCTCCAAAACGTGGGGCAAGGTGTATCAGTTAATGGATTGGATTTCCACTTACTTGTGAAAAGAAATGTACTTCATTAAAGAATCTAGTTTCAGTCTCCATAGACTTTAGAGAGCAACCAACTGTTTAACATTTAGCAAACTTACTAGTTTTTCTGATCCTCATAAAATACTTGATGATGGCTATCAGGCTGACAAACCATTATTCGCGATCATCACCCTGATACGTCTACTCTGTAGATTACACATTGTGGCACATTTAGTAAACTCTGCACGCTTCCTTATTAACCTGTTTAATTACAATATCAATACCGATTATATTTTTTAAACTGTCAGCCGGGTGCCCTCAGCTCACCATCTTTTATTTTTTTTATTTATTTTGAATAAAGTTTTTGTCATTAATGATAGTACCACTTTTCATCAGGATTGCAAAAAGCTAGAATACGACATTAATAATTCACTAACCTGCATAACAATTTATAGTGCTGCAGTTTTCTCTTCTTATTTATATTGTATATTCCTTCAAATGGGGAATCAATGCAGAAGGTCGGTTTCTGCATGAAATTTTTTCCGCCGATTACCCTTTATACATTTTGGAAATACTCTGAATTTCTATACGTTAGAGTTACAAACTTTTGTTAAAGTGTGTTAAGTTAACACTACTAGTGTTACTTTTGTTGGTAACTAACTGCTAGTGTTAACTTTTGTTGCTGAAATTAAATTGCGATTAATATTTTACAGATATTATTATAATTTTTTTAGTCGCTTTATTTCTGAGATTCCGTAATGATTTCTTGAAGAACATTAGGTCTCAGTGATGATCCAAGTGAGAAACTCTGCACTTTTATGATTGACTTTGTATGAAGCTATTTTTCTAACATAATCTTCTTCTCTTTTAGGATCAACTGGTGGTTTCCAGCCTTACCATTTTCCTTCCTGATTTTTGTGTACGACGAAACACGTCGCTTAATTCTGAGGCGCAATCCAGGCGGATGGGTGGAGAGAGAGACTTACTATTAAATTATTACCACAGGCCCCCGTCGCCCGGAACACCCATCCAACATCCGGTGGAACGGCGGCCGGCCTTCTTCATTTATGAGTGTGATCAGCCATCGCGTTGTATGTGATGTTCCCTTCCTGACATTGGGTCTTCATCACATCATAGTTCGTTCGTAGTTTGGTGCTTCAACGCCTGCCGATGGCTGCCACATATGGGAATAGGTGTTCTTCGTTAATAAAAATATATGAGACAGAGTGTGAGGGGGGATTATATATATATAAATAATATATATTTAGGTTTGTTTCCATTCTCTGCAAAACAGCATATAAAATGTTTGTCCAACGATTAAAATTTATCTATTTTGGAAAGTATAAAAAAAAGATAACAAATACTGCCGAAGTTGAAAAAGAGTTTTGATATGAACACAAAACCTTTGCTTTCCTTGGGGTCAGCACTGGTGGACTAATTGATCATATCAGAAGAAAAGTGTGTGAAGACAGAAAGGTCAGCGTTACTCCACTTTTCAGAAAAGCGCGCACTGTGATGGTGTGTAGGGCATGATATGTAATTTAATTGTATCGTATATGATCGTTTTCCTGAACCTACCCCATTTACGAAATCGTCCCTTTCATTTTAATTTCAAGGTTCCTTCATTTCTGGTGTGGCCGTTTTCTAGAAATTCATGTGTTGATATATGAAGTTCATATTTTACATGAGGAAGACTTAAAAGAAAACCAAGGAAGGAAGACACAAAGAACTAAAGTCACACATATTTACCATTGCCATCAACAGCAGTAGTAAATGTGAAAAATTCCATCTTCGCAATTTTCATTTCATTCAAACGATGTCTTGTTAGGAATTAAGTGGGTGATTACACGAAACTACAGAACGCATTCTATGATTTTTTTTAAACTGGTATAAATTCATTTTCGTTTATTTTGGTTGTTGAAAACTGAAATCGAATCATGGTTATTTGCTTAAGTAGCCTGCTCTAGAAATAAAGAGTAGCTAGTCTGTCAATTCGCCACACTTTATTTATCATAATAATGATAATTATAGCCTTGAACCGTAAGATCAATCCATTTCAGACTGCACACAACATAACATGGAAATTTGTGGAAAAAATTAGCTCACAAGTAAAAGAATAGCAAATTTATTTCTTACGTTTTATTGGGAAACCAAGATTAGAAGTCGAAAATGCAAAATCTTCAGGCAAAGGTAGCTTCCTAGAATGACTATAGGCTAGGAGGATGAATTTTACAATTTTTACTTTTAGCGGCAATCTTCACTTGATTTAGTCAAGGACGCTTATTCATATTATTCTCACTCCACGTAGTCAAAAGAGAAAGCCACCAATGGGAGAATGGCAAGAAAAGAACTGTATTGTAGTTTTTTCCATTATTTGTCAGGAAAAAAAATACAATTGTAGTTTCTTAGAAAGCCAAGGGAAATAAATTGCAGATGTGATATATGTGTTTTTGCGTATATATTTCATGCTGTGAGGTGAGGTTTAAATTGCCAATAAAATAATATAAGGACCATTACTTTGTCGATTGTAATTCCCTTCCTGACAAGGAAATTTTTCCTATTTATTCTTTACTTATATGTTAAGCACTTTGAAATAGTTCTTATATTGATCGTTAGTAGTAGGCATGCTGCTTGAGTCAAGAGAGGTGTGGCTTGTAACGTCATTCCTCCTTCTCAAGTAGCATACTTATTACTGTTGTCATAATACAAATATATAACAGAATAAAATGTTTAAAAGTGTTTAAATTGATCGCAATATTATAGAAAAATTATCAACATTTTTGTATATTTTTAATATAAAGTATGGAATGAAGTCTGAAGGAAGCACAGAAAAATCGATTTCAGTTATGTGCTCCAGTTTTTACGCAAAAATTATTATTAATTTTATTACAGTTTTTATTTCTTTTAACTTCCATTAGCGCAGTTGTGACGCAAATCATCCATTCATATTATTTTATCAACACTTATTCATTAGCAAGATTCATTATCAGAACTTTCACATTTTTTAGCAATTTTTTTATATTTTCAGTTTTAGAATATGATATTCTTTTCATATGAATTAAAGAAAACTGTTCGATATATTTGATTCGAACAATTTTCCTGATAATATTAGTTGTAAAAAGAGCCAGAAACCATTGGTAGGTGGAGTTTTGTATAGTATAGATTCACTTTAAACTTTCGAAGCTTATCCTCTATGTTAATAATAAAGGCAATAAATTTTCTTCACATGATTTTCATTTGGTACTTTCTGACTTCAGATGTTCAAACTCTTTATTTTTGCTACTTCACACGAGCAAAGTCGTTAATTACTTCAAAATAAAGTCTCATTATCTCTTAATATATTTTATTTTGCATGATATGTAACGTGTGAAAACGTAAAACATGGGATAAAAGATAACCGTTTTGTTAACATGAAAAGATAACTATTTTGTTAACATAGAGAGATAACTGTTTTGTTAATATGGAAAAGATAATTCAAGCTGGCTACTCAGTATTTAGCACTTATATTTAAATTTGGCAAAGCATATGGATCTATATACTTGTAATAATTCTCTTATATTTTCAGATAATGCCAGTTATATGAATTAGATATTATAGACAGTTATCCACTGTATTTTAGTTTCTCCACTTTAAAATAAAGCTCTAAAAATTTGTTCTTTCCTTGGTGGCCTGAATTTTATTCACGGTTTTATATCAAAACACGGCTGTTGATACTGTATTAAATTTATTTCAGAATACCAAACATTATTTTAATATGGATGCTTTTGCTCTCAATTCATATCCAATTTAACAAGCCATAACATATCAAGTTGCGTTTTGTAAACAAAAGAGTCTGTTTCTCAAAATCTGCAATCGAAATAATGAACTTTAAGGGACCAGAAGTTGGCTTCGCTATACCTGGTGGTTTGCTATATTTGATCTTATAAGGAAAAAAAGGATTATTTCACAAAACATTGAAAAAAATGTATTAATAAAGTTAATAACTGAAATAATAACTGAAAGTTTAAATTAATAGCCGAAAGCTGCTTAATAAAGAGCCAAAAGGTTTATTGGAATTGCTTGAAAATTATAGTAAGGGTTGTTTACAATTACTATTAAATGCACTTACTAATTTTCTTTTTCGTTGTTAAATAACTTTGCATATAAGTCATGGTTTAGGCCCATTCCTCTAATTACTCATCTCCATCTAATATACAAATTGTTATGACTAACATTTGTCCATGTAATAGCTGATTGCAGCTTCTTTGAATGGTGAACGATTTCAATAGACTTCTTCAACATTTTTAATTTCTCCCTCGTATCCAAATATTTTTCCTGTGAATAGAAATGACCGGATTTCGATTTGTCCACATAGTAAGGACTGTAGATTTACATAAATTGTATTTCCGCAGATTTAGATTTCGGTACATTCATTCTGTATTCTGTAATGCTCACCTTACTTTCAAGGCATATGCTTTGACACCAGAAATTTCACCAGTACAAAGTGAAGTAAAATTAAATAAAAAAGTACATGAAATTTCGCCCCCTCTGGAAGATGCCAGTCAAATTTGATAAACGCTCCTACAAATTAATGCAACTGAAAACACTCACCCGCTGTTCAGTTCTCCGTATTAAGCGAAAGAGCAGGCTCGCAAAGTCCTTTTGTGGGATAATTGTAGAAATTCAGCTACACCGCATCATCCCGGATGCACTATTACCAAAAGGCGGGTTAAAATTTTCTAACGTCTTTAGAACCAGACCAAATCCTTAAACGCTAGAATTTCTCTCTCAACGCAGGAGACGGAGACAATGAAACTGGTGAACAAAATACTGGTGATCACGCTACCTACTCGGATGGTTGACACTATTACCTCCTGGAAAGCCTAGGTTGCGCTTTTAGTAGAAACGAGCCTAGGGTATTTTATGCACCCGGTGCCAAGACTATCAGAGTATAGATCTCTACAGAACGACAAACGGCCCTCGTAGGGGTGAGCCTGAATTATATATAAAATGAAGATAATTTCTTTAATAATCTGTCCAATTCAGAGTCTAGTAAGAAAGTATTTTTCCTTCAAGATATGTTTTGTTTCAAATTAATCGCAGTAAATTTAGATAGCATTGAAAAGAATATCTTAAATCTTGCAAAAGATCTGAAGAGTGTTAACCGACTCCCATTCAGAAGGCAAAACTTAAAGAGCGTTTTAAATTTTTGAAACAAAATAAATCGATATGGATTAAAAATTTCCTTTGCATAAAAGATGAATCATCTGTGCAACCCAAGATCATAAGAATTTATTCTTTACTCACTTTCCTGAAAAGCAAAAGTTTTAAGGTTTCCAACACAGCATCAGCCTTGAACAGAGTTCTGCTTGCCACCTCGGTCAAGGAACTTCAATGGAATTATTTATACAGCCCATTGCGTGGACTCCATATAATGTCCCAAGATATGTTTTATTCTGGTTCTTCAAAAAAATAGGCATTACACCTGCTTCGTGCAGCCTCTGATTAGAATACGAGAAAAAAGGTAAGGGCGGCATAAAAAAAGCAGTAATGTTAAAGAGTTTTCCGCTATTGTAATAAGGATGGAATCCTAACATTCTAAACACGAATGATTTTAAAGACTAGTGACATTTCACTGATAATATTTTTTATATTTTTTACGTTCAATATTTAATAGTTAATAATTTTTATTATTAATTGTTGTCGAAAATATCTCTTACGTTCGTTATATCTGATATTCATATGTTTGGAAGTTCGCTATCAAATAAAATAACATTAAGTACATTGGAAATTGGACGGGACTAAAGCATTCATTCGTTATATCCAGGGATTCGTTATAAACTGGGTTCGCTATAGTGGGATTTGACTGTACGTCTGTTACGAATTGAACATAGCTGATTTTTCAATTTAAAGTAAAGCTAATACGGCTAATTTTTCGTAATTGTTGTTTTTAAGAAAACATTTTGACAAATCGTAAACTAATATAACAAAGCAAAATTATACTCGCAATGAAAACTAATATCTGTTTACTGCCATACAAGTTGTAATTGCTTGTTGTTCTTATGCTAAAATATCTTTTTATATTTATCACGAATTAAGGCAATTTCTTTGTTGACAAGACATTTTTCTAAAACTAGTGTGGTAATAACAAATGACAAAAACAGCAGTAACGTGTTCGTTTTTGTCATGCGATTTTGTCATGTCCTGAAAATGCAATTTTTAAGACAGAAAAAATTCTGAATACCAAATAATGTGATTCACAAAATTGGAAGAAAATCTATCTTAGATTAAGCTGATTTTGTAACAAAACTCTGCGCATTTTGAAGGTGACGGGGATGAAGCCTCTCTTTTCCAAAAAACAAAAGTGTTCTTCTGCGTAAGCCAGATACGTGTCATTTAAATAAGCTATATAAAATTTAGTGCTCTGTGTTGAACAAAATAAAAATCATAGGAAAGATTTTGAAACTGAAGCTTATAAAATTAAAGCCATTAACTGAAAAGATCTTTCGGGTAGTTTTAGTAGCTTATTATGAAGTTAATTTTAACAGCATAAGTTAAATTAATGTTTAAAGAACCAGTAATGATTAGTTCTGAAAGTATTTTCTCCTTCTTCTCCTGTTTTTTAGCATAAGACTCATATTCGTTAATGAATCTTTTTAGCTGCTAATTTACCCAGAGAAATAACAAACATTCTGACAAGAAAAATGATAAAATTTCCAACGTAAAAATCAGAAACAAAGTATTTGAACAACAGATTTTTATTCATAGGAGGTAAAAGCTTTTACAGTGAATGATAACAGTGTAAAGTAGCAGTTTATGCTAATGACATACTTTTTTTTAATTACTGTATTCCTACCATTCTGGAAAGCATTTACTTTCCTATACTAATGTTTAAAAATGGGTGTGTTTTGGAATAGATGGCATCTTAAATATTATCCGATACAGAAACACTTGCTGAAGCTCTAAGCCAATGGTACAATTTTCTAGAATTCTGCTTACAGATTTTATATTCAGATTTTATATTACACCCAAAAGAAGTTTTTTCCCGTTTACACACACATACACTTTTAGGGAGCATTTGAGCTAACGCCCCTTTGGGCTAAACATATTTTAAAAAGCATAACTTTAGAATTTCCGATAGATAGTCTCGCGCGCTTGAGATAAAAATGTTTCATTCTGTACATTGCTCGCTTTGAAATTGTTGAGCTTTTTAATAAAAAATTCGTTAAAATTTTACAGAATTTGCAATAGATAATAAAAGAAATTCAAAACTGGGACTTTCCAGGAGCCCATATTCGGGTGCAGGACTACATTATTCAAAATTTGTTGGCTCTAAGTACCGTTGTTTTTCCACAATCCGAGAAATATACATACATTCATGCAGATTCTTTATTATTTAATTTCTTTAAATATAATCCAGGGCGATAATATTTGGTAGCAATAATCTAAAAAATTATTCAACTCTTTTAGTGATTCGACGCGAAATGCCTTTTCGAGACTAATGACCCTTTAGAGGTAACGCCCCTTTGGACTAGAAAAAAAAAAAAGTTTTGTGTATCAGAGATAAATGTTGCACTTTGGAATCTACCCTATGAGACAGTGCTAGAGCTCTTTCCAGGGAAATATGGCTCTCTAATATTATGCACTCTTTGTGGCCTTTACCTACAAGAATTAGAAAACATCCAGCAAATCGCTTAATAATCGCGAGAAATAGACATTTAGGAAAATACCGGTTTCCTATTAAATTAAAAAATAGTACTTGCTTTCGGTACTCTATAAAGGTAATAACACGTCTACCATTCGCAGTGTAATGATGTCACTGCCACGTAGCTCCCAACATTTTGCTATATTCTGCGACTGTGCTTCCTATTTTCGTTGCAATTCTGTTGAAGATAATATAATGTGAGCGCTTTTGGGAATATTTTAAAATATGAAAGTACGATTAATTTAGTATAAGAGTAATCACTCATTTGTAATTGGAAAATTTTGCTTGTATCTTCATAAGTCAAATTAAGTCAACAATTTTCACGCAATCATTCGTACATCCTATTTCATTCACTTTGATACTGCAAGATCGTACTATGAAGCAATGCTGCCATGAAAATCCATTGTGTATACAGATAAGTGTGGAAATAAAGCTGCGAATCGACATTTTGACATTACTGAATTCAATATTCTGCATTGGAAAAAAGACCTCAATTCCTTTTTTTTTTTTTTTTTTT
>KK116662.1:149162-165941 GCA_000611955.2 Stegodyphus mimosarum | reverse complement strand
CTTTTTTTTTTTTTTTTTTTTTTAAATCAACGAATAAGTATTTTTTAGGATTTAGGAAAGGAGAATTTTTACAAGTCAATAAACTGGGATATTTTTTCCGACCTATTTGCATTTCACTTCACTTCTAATTTCCACTAAAGCTTACTTAAGTATTACATATATAAATTTATTCTGGAAAAACAAATCCTTTCTTCTTTTTTTTTTAGTCCTTGAAGGACTATTATTTTCGTTCTGCGATTTTGCGTCGGTTCATTCCGAATGATCGTTTCACTTTTCAAATTATTGCCACTAAATATTATCGCCCTGTATTATATTTAAAGAAATTAAATAATGAAGAATCTGCATAAATGTATATATGTTTCTCGCATTGTGATAAAGAGCCATCAAATTTTGAATGACGTAATGCTACTGCGAATATGAGCATCTGGAAGCCCAAATTTGAAATTTCGAATTTGTTTTATTACCGATTTCATATTTTGTAAAACTTTAACGAATTTTTGATGAGCAAACTCAAAGATTTCAAAGCGAGCAATGGCTACGTTGTAGAGGAAAAAACATTTTTATCTCCTGCGCGTGAGACTGTGTATCGGAAATTCTAAAGATATGCTCAATTTAAAATTATTTTGTGATATTTCTCTTGAACTGAATTTTATGGTTTAAGTGCGAAGACCATGATATTTAATAAATAAAAGTAACACGCAAAATGTTAAAAAAAGTCCCTTTGGAAGTAATTTAAAATCTGAAACCTTTCAGATATTTTTTTACCAGCAGCGGGCCAAACCTGTCCACAGACATTGGCCACTATTAAGGCCAGAAGAGGTGATCACTTTATTATGGATGCACCTAATAGTTGGGCCACTTTTGGCTCCTGTGAAGGAGCGGATAGTTAAAAAACATGCCTTCTCCGGTATTCGAGCCCGGTACCTTTGACATCGCAAGACGCTTCCCTTCTGAACCACATATCTTGTACATATTTGCTCTGCTACTTCAGACAGGCCACCAGCAGCTTAGCAGTTAAGTCGCTGAACACTGGTAGTTCAACCTGGGTTCGATTCCTGGCAAACGGACTAGCTGCACTGACATTTCCGCGGTTTCACATGTATAACATGGGAACGAATGAGTCTTGCTTAAAAGTCCTTCAGAAAGGCGTCCCTTCCCTTGGCCGGATATCCTTTGTGTGGTTTTCTATAATCAAAAAAAACCAAACCAAACATGCTATTTCAGTAAAAGCTTTTATCGCGATTTCAATGCATAGACATCGTAAAGCATTTTAGCATATGTTTTTCATCCCTATTTCAAAAGTGAAGCATTTTCACTGAGCTGAAATACTTAGAAACAAAATGAAAAAATTTTATTGGAAACGTATAAGGCACAGAATCAAAAAAGAAACCGCGTCCTCAAAACTATGGGTTATTTGTTTTGCTAAACAGTCAATTTAAAACATTTTAGTATACATTTTTCATCTCTGTAACAAAAGGGAAGCATTTTCAATCTGTTGAAATGGTAATAATATGGAAAAGTTTAGTGGTAACATAATTTAGCTTAAAATCACAACTGGGAAAATGGCATCGAAGAAGCAGGCTGGTCATCAAATTTCTATAAACGGAAGATTCGCCAAATATGTATTTCAGATATAAAAGCGAACATATTTTCAAAAGCCTATTTAAACAAATGAAGGTAAAAAATCTATACGATTATGAAATCTAGTTGACCAGGAAAACTGACGGAGATCCTGCCAAATTAATGGCAGAAATGTGAAAGAAACCTAATCGCTCTTTATTTAACTAGATAAAATCAAGAGCTATAAGTTACGGATATAGCATATAATGAACTTAAGTCGCTTGTCATAATTTTTCATGTTGCATTGTCATTGTTTATTCCTTTTCAGATAAAGTCACATGTAAAAACTCATTAACGTATAATTTTCTTGATGATTGGAACCTGCAATTTTGAAAATGCCTCACTGCATTCTGTCTGTTTAGGAGAGGTCCCAAATTTTGATCATTTTCTGTAAATGGGAAAGGCAACAGGTTTCGGTCCGATTTGCAGTCCTGTTTGTGCTTTATGATGACTGTATAAGTTTCATTTGCTCAGTTTTTTGTTAAATTTTTGTTAATATTTCGGTTAACTGAATGCTGGATAGTTAGCCTTTTACTGTAATTTCTAGATAAACAGGGCAAAAACCCTACACTTCTTGTAAATATTGTATCCTCTCTACAGAAAAAAAAAGCATTCATAAATATAAATGTAAATTTGAATTTGTTATAGAAAGCATTTGATTACTAGTACTTCATCCAACTTTTTTTTACATACATGTTTTGTGCTCCAGGAGTTATTCTGGGCTTTGCAAGTTTGCAAGTGAGAATGAATAGAAGTGATTGAATTTAGAAAGTAAATGACCTGTGTATTGTCAATACATTCAAACATACTTCAAAATTTTTGAATAAAATTTGAAACTGCTGTGCTACGATGTAGAGAAGAGATGTGAATAAATAATTTGATTCAAATTATCGAAAGGTTGGATTTTGTACTATTTTAAGTTGGTATACTTCTATTGCATATCAAACTTGTAGAGTCATTAGGGTTTATTAACGCTGGAGAAGTGAAAAATGAGCAATGCCCTCACCGGGACTCAAACTTAGACCTCTCGAATATGCGCCTAGTGTGCTAACCGTTATACCACGAAGGCATGCAGAAAGGAGGGAGAAAATACCTTATATGTTTTTTTTTATTTGTAGTTTAATGATCTTCGAATTTTATGGAATAGATTTGGAGTTTTTACTTGTAATTTTATTCATTTTGACTTACTGAGATACTATTGATTTTATGCCCTGTGATGTCTTAATTCTATACGTTCTTGTTTCTTTTTCCTTGATATGTGTTAATTGTGTGTTTATAGATTGTGTTTTAATGTTGGGATTGTACTTGAGTTTTGTTTTGTGGGGAACTTAGAGGCGACTCAAACAAGATCCTACGGTCTTTAGACCGTAGGATTGGGTCGTATTCCTCCCATTTGTACTTCATATACTCCGCCTTTTAAAGGGCGACTTGGATTAGGGGACCCAATCGCTAAATCTTGATGATGAAGAATCATCCTCCACCACATTTTACTTCGGGCGCCACTGCAGACTAGTAGGTTATTTTATGCTAAGTAAAGTGAAAAATGAACAATGCCCTCACCGGGACTCGAACCTGGACCTCTCGAATACGTGCCGAGTGTGCTAACAGTTACAGCACAAAGGCATGTAGAAGGAGAAAATAACCTATTTTTATTTTCTGCCATGTATCATAAATTACGACTGTAAAAATACCTATTTTAACTAAGCTGATTATAGCTTCCATTTTGAATGTGACCCTACCCCTTTTTCGACATTTCCTGGTTATCCATTAATTTTGACAAAACTGTCTAGTGGATCCCATTTTTCATAAAAGCTCTAAATATACCTGTTTTCTAATTAGCCTTAAAATGTTATTCATAATCTTTTACCTTGCATCAGAAGTCTAAGAATACTTGAGTAGTTTCATCCCTTCTCCCAGTTAGTATCATATGAGTAACTGAACATATAAACTCTACTCACTGATATTGCAATGATATGCATATATTTGATAACACTGATCCTTGCTCTCCTGTACTCTGTCACATCTAAAGATAAGTGGCATTTGCACATGCATCAGTTGGTAAATGGGACAATTTTATCGTGTAGCCACCCTGCACTGCCTATTCAGAAGGAAAATGATGTGTAAAGAATTTAGTCAGATTAATAAATATGTTGCATAAGCATTCCTTGTAGCTATCCATAAACCATACATATATACGATGTATATATATATTTGCATTTCAGCTGTTATGAAAGAGAAATAGGTATCCTGATGAAACTTTGAGATCATTTCCGCTGACATTTCTGAGTCTATAAGAAACATAACTTCTACCTGTATTAGTTTCAAAGGTGCCAACATAGATGTCAATTTTGGCAGTTTTACTCAGAAGAATGGAAGGAATATAGTTTTTGATTTTAAAAGGAATGTAAATAAAGAATTAATTGATGTAAACCTATAGTATGCATTATTGTTTGCAACATGATGCTGATACATTCCTAGGGAGTTGTATAGTTCTTAAAAATTTCAGTTATTTTCATATAAATACAATTCGCACAGAACTCAAAAACTTCTGTGAATTTATTGAAATAAACTATCAACATCTCACAGCAAGATCAGCTTTGGGCAGTTTGACTTTATTTCCAGAAGTTGAAAGGCAAATTATTTTCTGTTCTAAAGGCATTTTCTTTCTCTTCCTAGAAATCTTTTCCTACTTTCTTAACATCTTTCGTTGTTAATAAATTGCAATAACTAGCTGTAATTTCTTCATTTTAACGTGCATACTTTTTTATGAAACAATTTCTGCTACAGGTGGAAAAAAAATTCTGTTGTAGAAGTAAACTCCGTTCTCTTTGAAAGCCGTGTTAGAGACTAAATTTATGATCCTAAAATTAAAACTATCTTTTAAAATGATTAAAAAACAAGATGTAATGTATTTTCAGAAAAAATTCTAGTTTTGTATGAAGCATATATTGACTACCCGCCAAAATGAAGAACCCTTTGAGTGTTTCCCATGGAGTAATCAAAGAGAGTTTGATGAAGTTATTTCTTCATCTGGGAGGAAGTAGCTAGGTGTGATTTTTTATAAGGTTTCCGGTGTTCAAAAATATTGCACAACTTCTGATGTTAAACAACATTCAATTCTTAATAAGCAGTGGTGTAAATTTTCAAAGTAACAAAAGCATCAAAACATTCAGTGAAGTGCTAAAAATTTGTCATTTTTTCCCAATACCAAGCAGTAATACAGCAAATGAAAAAGAAGGTTTTTTCCTGTCAGCACTCAAAGGATAAAAGAAGTAATCTCGCAATATCTTTAGTTAAAGGGATCATTATGGTAAACTATAGTTTCAAACACATGCCGTGTACAGAATTTCACAAATATTTGTTGAAAGAGAATAAGGTACTCTGCCATTACGTGCCCGCCATCTAAAAAAATTTCCTAATAGTTGACAATCTAGCTTACAGTCTATAAAATACCCAAAATAAATATTTAAAAATATATACGATATCAAGAGATTAAACAATTATTATTTAGTGTCATACACTTCATTGGCTTTCTCAGACGTCAATGTTAATTTCTGCCAGAAACTGTTAAACAATCGCTTCGATGACAGACTCGAATCAATCCTTTTTGTTTACTTTTTTCTTTCGCCATACTTATTCAACTGAATATGATGGCAAATGTTGTCAGGCTGTTCCAGCGTTGTGGTTTACTCCGTTTTTTGGCTGATTCTCATAGACGCTCTATTCTCAGCATATGAACACCTGTTTTTTGTTCTGCAAAGCTGAATTTGCGATTTATTTTGAAGTGTGAAAAGTCTTCTTTTTCGTTCGTCTTATACTCCTTCCAGCAGTTGGAGTACATAACGGACCCCTCGGTTGCATTTTCTTGAACACATTTGAACAAACATTCTGCCCTTCTATTTAGAACAGCAACTATCTTTCGTATCCCGCCAAATGCACCAAACACTCATTGTGGCGGGAAAATAAGCCCAGCGTTATTTTCCACTTGGTGAAAAGACTTTCATCTACTTCGACGATTTCCCGTCGTCCTTCTAACTTTTTCCATTCACGGCTCAAAACGTCTTCGGTGCAAATTTCCCGTAGATAATTATTCCAATCAACGACAGTAATGTGTGACATGTGAAGTTCTTTCTCGCAAATTTCGATTAATGTTAATCAATGTCTTGTGAACGGCCTTTCAAAACCTCCATTTTCACTTTTGAGCTTCACGATACGCACAATATTATCTGCGCTAGGAAAAATTTCCAGAATTCTGCCTAATTTCCATTGTAGAGATGGTAAATTGTCTTCCTATATGATAACTAAATCATTGATCTTTAAATTAGATTGTACTTTAAACCATTTTGTACATCGTTGTAAGTTAGAAATGTAGTCATTGGACTATCTATCAAAAATTTTGAAACATTTTCTGAACAGCTTCCAGCGTTGTAAAATGGAAATTTTTTCATCGTGTAAACTTTCTTCCGGTAATGCAGTTAGCGGAGTGCAAAAGAAATGGTCAGTGCATAAATGGTCAGTTCTTGTGTGAGTGTAGAAAATTCTGATGGATCTTCAGACATTGGACTCAAAGGTCACGAATTTAAACAAGTTTCAATTTAAGCTATCAGTGTCGTTAATTCCAAGCTATCAGTGTATTCAAAAGTTGTTCTCCTCTGGTTCGCTTGATTTGACAGCAGCTCCCCATAATCCTTCAAAATGAGGCGTTGCGAGAGGATAAATATCCACTTTATACCTTCAGTTGATCAGTATTTATTACCACTTCATTGTCCTTCAAAGAATTTATTACTCTTTTCAATTCCTTATGAGCAGCAATTAAATTCGTGCCGCAATCGCTTTGTACTTCTATCGATTTTCTTCTCCGAGATTCAAAGCAGCACTAAATTACTCTGATGTTAGATTACCTACTAATTTAATATGTACAGCTCTCTAGTAAAACATAAGAATACATAAACATAGAATTTCATTGGTTTTGCCCCTCGATCTTGCCCGAGCTTGACTTGAAAGGGACCAGCGTAATCAATTTCAACTTTGGAGAAACCCTTTGATGGAACGATTCGAGATGATACTAAGTCCGTCATTATCTGGGCAGATATTTTAGCATGTATACGGTGACATTTCACACATTTCCAAATCAGCTGTCTTAGAACTGACCTAGCTAGTATTATCCAATATTCTCTTCAAATCACCGATAGCGATAGCAGGGGTCCAGCATAAAGATGAGATTCATGAAATTAATTCTCTATAATATGCATTATGTAATGTTTCTTGGGCAGCAAAATAGGATATTTTCTGTTTTGCGCAATGTTGGCTTGTCTTAATCTTTCTCCGGCACGTATAAGTACATTCTTATCAATAAAAGGATTCAAAGAAAGTATCTTGCTATTTGAGCTTAACGGTTTGATTCTCCTTCATAAGATTATACTCATTCAAAAACTCAAACTTTTGAATTATTCTAACAATTTCATTTCAAGCGTGTTGCAATTCTTCGGTTTTAAGGTAATCTCTAATCACTGTTGCTGTAGATTAAGCTGAATTATTGGCAAAGTGAAAACTCCCTTCGATTATTCTTTCAAGTTTCAAGGCATGACTATCATCAACAAGAGTTTGTAAATAATTCTACACTGCTTGAACCAAACTCAATAACAGAACTGCGGAGCAGAGTCCTAAACGAGGAATAGAAATTACTTTCAGGGAAGCTACCGGAGTCTTTGATGTTAGTCGCTACACCGAAGCTAAAGAATTATTTGAAGACTAAATAAATCACTGTGGCGTAAGCTTTCTCTGATATGTCACAGAAGCAATGAAGTTCCACATTTTTATCTTTGAGCAAGGATTACTCTTTTAGGAATGGGAATGCATTTTTAAGATTTGCGATATCTGCACAGAAGATTTTCCATCTTTGATTAACTTCATCTGGTAAGATGAACCCCACGAGATTTTTAATTTCCATGTATCTTGAAGCAAGATTTTTGCAGCTACTATTCTGGAGTCATTAGGATTTTTTGATGCTAGAGAGGTGAAAAATGAGTGATGCCCTCGCCGGGACTCGAACCTGGACTTCTCGAATACGCACCGAGTAGGCTACCGGTACGCCATGAAGGCATGCAGAAAGAAAAGAGAAAATACCTTATGCTATGAAAGATGTTAACCAACCAAGTGAATCGAAGATTTTTGAAATAGAAGGCAAAATCATTCTTTTAGCAGAATACTCACTGTTCCCGAGATTTTCATAAATTGTAAATGTCACAAGTAAACTCGTCTTGCATTCGATACACTCCAAACCTAATACTTTTCTTGATTTCGTATCAACAACTAACTGTACATGAAGAATTAGATCAGTACATGAAGAATTATTAACGAATGATCGCTCGATTTTAGAAACTTTCAGTGCAGTTTCTAAATCGAGCGATCTTTCGTACACCATTTATGCAATTGAAAAACTACACTTTTGTAAAAGTTCATTCAATTTTGAAATTAACTCTACTGCGTTATCTCCTGTGTCTGAACCAAATAAGACATCATCAGTATAACAATTATGCAATATTATCTCAGCTGCTTTTGGGAATTTATCTTCTTCGTCAATTATTAGTTGTTTGAGTACGCGAGTAGCCAAGTATAAAGCTGAAGTAGTGCCGTACGTAACTGTGCGCAACTTGTAAGTTTTAATCGGCTTCGATGGATCATATCTCCACAAAATTTTTTGGTAAGTGTGTTATTAAGCGATATCCCGGATGTAATTTTGGCACCAGAAAACGACGCGTAGTTTTGTGGTAAGACTCAATTCCCTTAGCAAGTGATAATGAAGTACATAAAAATGCTCATTTACTTGATATATAGCATCATCAGATAATTCTTCCACGTATCCAAGTGATCAATATTCGGGCATGAAGTCTTTATATTGTTGATATACTTAAGGAGATTTTAATAGTTTTTGATTCAGACTAAGAAATTTGCGACTAAGAAAAGGCTGATGGTCTGGAATTACCTAATACATTTCTTTTAGGCTCGAATGACAATTTTACTGAGTAACGACCATTTTCACTACGGACGTGATTTTCCACGAAATGGTTTTCCCACAATCTTTCTTCTTTAGTTAAAGGTTTCGATATGAGAATTTGTTTCCAATTCCAAAATGATTTAACTGACTCTTCAGTGTCTGAGTTTAGCGTATTAACTGAGACTTGCTCACAGTTTGGGAATTCAAAATCTGAAGTTCCAACAATTACCCATCCTAACTTAGAATGAAATGCAAATATAAGATTTTTGTCACTCTTAATTACATTTCCAGTGATCAGAGGTAAAGAATATGTTAACTCCTAGAAAAATATCAATTTCTTCCGATTTATGAAATGTAGGATCTGCTAAAGTTAAGTCTTGGAAACTTTCTTATAAATTTAAAGGTAATGTTACACTTGGAATGTGTCCTGTAATTTTGTCTATTATGTAAGCGGACGTAGAAATTCTGTAGCCAGTATTAAAATGGTGTGTAGACAACAAGTGTGCTTCTCAATAGTTGTTGTATTGAAAGTTCTTATACATGAAACTAATATCTTTGAATCCCGTATGCTTAATCCTAAACTGACAGATGTTTTCCGACGAATGGACGGAATCTGGAATCTAGAAAACATCTACAATGCATGAATACATTTTTTGAGTTGTGAACCTTAATTAATTAAAGCAGCACACAAGAGTACGAGGCTGCGTTTACCATTAGCATGAGCTCCAAAATGGTTATGTTCATAGTTGTTCGCAGAAACAGTTAGAGAAACCTCACTCATTGTGTTCTGTGCTTATTTTCGATTTCGGATCAAATACTTGTGCTTCCGGTGAATAGAAATTAAATGCAATTTTTGGTTTGAAATTATTTTCTAGGTGTAAAAGGCTATGATGATGTTTAAAGCAATGTTTACAAGTATTTGCAATATTACACATTTTAATTTGATGGACAACAGAGAAGCAATTAAAATAAAGTTTATTAGTCTTAAAAAACCCTATTCGTTTTTACATTGGTCAATTTAAAAAATTAAAACACTTGTGTAAAAAATGATCTTATTTACAAAATAAGCAAGTAGAATTAGTAACCCTATTATATAAAATTAACAGGGAAGTAATCCTATTATATACTGGTTTATGCGTTTTACTAAGTAAAGGTTTACTGTCCTGTAATGTTTTAGTTATTCTTCAAAAATTCTATCAAGTCATTCAACTTCCGTATTTCGTCGTTTTCAAATTGACGATCCCACCATAACTTTGTCGAAACATCACGTTTTTGCAAAATAATATACATCACACAAAATAGCAATAAAATTTTCTACCCTTTGATCCAATATTTCCAACGAGTGAGTTATTTCCTTTATATTATCCAGTAAATTTAATGTCGAGGATGCATATTCCATTTGAATTTGAAAACCGTTAAGGATTCTTTTAATATAAGCAAATATTTCTTCTCTTTTATTAGAAAATCTCTTTTCTAGTAAATTCCAAGCAATGCTGATGTTTTGATCAGTTATAGGAACTGACTGAATAATGCGATAAGCATCATTTTTCAAAGAACCTTTTAAATATTGTAATTTTTTAGCTCCAGAAAGACTGGGATTTTTGCCAACACTAGCATTAAAATAAATCTTTAAAAGCTATCCATTCTGTTAAATTTCTTCTAAATATGGGTAAAGACAATTTTCGCAGCCTTTAATTTTGGTACGACAGGCTTGTCGCCATTTGCATTTACGATCTTTCCTTTCTTTAACCCACGAATAATTTTTAACTGAACTTCCTCAATTTTCTCTAAAATCGACTGCTTCCTCAACGAAAGTATCTATTCTATCATTATGACAATCTGCGTAAATTTCGCTAAACATAGACTTGAAATTTTCTTCGAAGATTTTATATTTTTCTAAAATTAATTCTGTTTCCTCATTATTTAAGCTATCATTATCTATTTTCTCGATAAATTTCGTTAACTAAGTTTTCAAAACTTTCTTCCGATTTTTAGTCCAAAGGGGCTTGGTCCCTAAAGGACTATTGCTTTCGTTTTGCGATTTTGCATTGGAAACATTAAATGTCGGTTCACTTTTGAAACTGTTGCCACCAAATATTGCAACCCTGTATTATATTTAAAGAAATTAAATAATGAAGAATGTGCATAAATGTATGTACATTTCTCCAAATGTGATAAAACAACGGTACCTAGAGACATCCAATTTTGAATAATGTACGTTTCCACCCGAATATGTACGTCTGGAAGCCCAAATTTGGAATTTGTTTTATTATCTATTTCATATTTTGTAAAACTTTAACGAATTCAACGATTTATAAGCGAGCAATGGCAACACTCTGCGGGAAAAAAAACTTTTTATCTTCAGCTCGCGGAACTGTGTATCGGAAATTCTAAAGATATGTTCATTTTAAAATTATTTTGCGATATTCCTGTTGAACTGAATTTTATGGTTTAAATGCGAAGAATATGATATGTAATAAATAAACGTAACACACAAAGCGTTAAAAAAACGCCCCTTTGGACGTAATTTAAAATTTGAAACTTTTCAGGTTATTTTTTAGTCCAAAGAGGCTTTGTCCCTGAAGAACTAATGTTTTAGTTCTGCGATTTTGCTTCGAAACATTGAAAGTCTGAATCACTTTTCAAACTGTTGCCACCAAATATTGCAGCGCCTTATTATATTTAAAGAAATTAAATAATAAAGAATCTGCATAAATGTATGTATATTTCTCCAAATGTAATAAAAAAAGGTACCTAGAGCCATCCAATTTTGAATAACGTACGTTTCCACCCGAATATGCGCATCTAGAAGCCCAAATTTGGAAAATTTTTCAGCTGGCAACGACAACGGAAATTTACGAGCGATGACAGAATGTTGAAATTATTTTCTACTCACGAAAAAGCTTCTGTTTGGTACGAGCCATTTCACTTCCGTTTTACGGGAAAACCCGCTTCAAACTCGGAAGAGTTCGCTCTGAGTTCTACTTCTCGCATCAGTTTCCGCAAATTTTTAAGTTCATCGCATCTTCAAGCCACCCGCAAGGGCAAATGCTCGGCCGCGGGGCCAAAAGCCCTCTCTGCTAATTCTCTTCTCTGTATCAAAATTTATCTCCTGAATTCCGGCGAACACAGCCGCAGCATCGCAAAACTCTTCAGCTAAAAGCCGAGTCCGTCCGCAAAACGCAAGAGCAAGCCATCCGCCAGGATAAGCTTGGCCGCAGGGCCAAAGGCCCTCTCTACTAATTCTTTTCTCTGTATTCAAACTCAAAAACTCTCTCCGAAAAAAACTCCAGACTCCAAACTGCCTTCAAAACTCGCGTAACAACCGAGGAAAACTCGGTTTCTCCTCCCACTCAACATTACTGGTCCAAAAGTTACACATAAAATTAAATTCTTGCCAATCCGATATTTTTTCACCATAATTTAACCGGACAACTTCAAACCCACAAACGAATTAGAATAAAGTCATTGTCTACAGTAGCACCTGCGAAAACTGGAAACTAAAAATTCGACCCCCACCCCTGCTAACAAGCGAAAAATCTAAGGAGAAACAAAAAACTGCCCTTTTCAATATCCAATTTACAACCTTTTCCTTTCTTCCGAAGCTATAAGCAAGGCAAAATTCACAAAGCTGAAACGTAAATGAATAGCGGGAGGCCAGTTACTATAGCCACTTTTACTGCTTGGTAATAAAGACAAGGGAACAACGATATACTGCCCAAAGTTGCAACTGTCATCTTGAAAGTCTATTCCCACAGATGTTACATCCGTTAAAAGACGCTCCCTTTTCTGCGTTAGAAAATTGAACCATTGAAGGAAAAACAATTGCCTAAAGATTTTAAATATACTCTTTACAAATATATAGATTCATTACACTCTTCACAATTTCAAATTTTAAAAAATCAAATACAAATACAAATAAAATGCTTAAATAATTAGTTACTTAAATGATTAAAAGCACTTAAATTTTGCGACACAGAATCCGGGACACAACATTCATGATATGGATTTTCTATTGATTTATTTGACCATATGCTATCGAAATTTTTTATTTTACCAATTCAGCTTTTACCAGTTCAACTTTTAATGAAATAGAAATAAAACCTGTGATACACCTGCTGTTTTTAAGAAAAGGAACTTTGATATACTTCTGGAAATATAAATATTTCTATAGTTTTCTTTTCATAGCGTTGGTTTTCATTAGTTTACTAATTTCAATACTTCTTTTATTTGTTAATATATTTTCTTATGAACGAAAGATTGTCAACAACGGGACATAGTATAACTATTACGAATAATATCTTTACCAACATGCATACACACATTACCGATTGAAACGAAGAAAGCCACAGCTATTTTACCCCCAATCTACATTATATTTTTTAAATAGTTAAACTTTAAGTTCATAGCAAAATATGATAAAAATGTCATGTATTGAAAATCATTTGGAAGTGCCAAGTGCTGTTCAGAACTAAAACAGTCTAGAAAAAGGTGAAAAATACCTAATTTCTTCACTTATTTCTAGTTATATCAATATGTAATGAAACCTAGTGCAGCCTGTAATGTACCTAAAGAATTAATTGTTTTTAGTTCAATTCATTACGTTTGTAGGTCTGGAATTATATGATTTAATTTTGTAAAAAAAAAAATGTGTTGATAGCATCCAAAAGAGGTAATAATAATAATGTCTTTTACAATTACGTTCTTGGGACAGTGTATTCTACTAATATTTTTAGTTTTAAAAATAGTATCAACTCTTGTTTGTGTAACTGATGATTTAATTTTGGAAAATCAAAAATATTTCAACACTGCAGTATGTCTAACTGCTGAATTTTAATGAATTATCAATTAATGTTATAATGGAAATTACATTTTGGGTGAACCAAATGTCTGACTGATGAAAAACACCCAAATGATGCTGAACCTAACTTGGACAAAATAACTGATCCATCATTTATGGATGGAAAGAAATTTTATGAAAAGAAAATGGAAGCAAATGAAATAAAAAGAAAAAATCATTAAGACATAGAATTTTCAAAAATGCAGAAAAATCTTGGAACTTGTTTAAATTTAAAAGTCATTGTTTCTTTGTATTACTGGCAGGGATGTAATGCAGTACTGGAATTATTTTGGAAATAAAATTTGGATTGCCAAAAACAACAAAACATAAATAATGTAACTCAAGTTATCTTGAAAATCTGCATGCAATCAAATTATGAGTTTCAGAATTTTAGTTTGAAAAAGAGTAGCTTTTTGTTCATGTAAACAAAGGTTTAATTTTTTTAGGGAGGGATTTCAAAATTACAGTTTGTCTAATTGTTAAATTTCAATTAATATCTCAATGGAAATTACAAATTCTTTAATTTCCCCCCTCCCAAAAAATAACTCTTATTAAAATGCATTTCATTCAGAGGTCAGACTTTGACATACCTCAGCTATATTAAGATAACTTCATATAGTATACTGGAATGTTTTTCCATTCATGCATTGAATAACATAAGATATATTTTAATGCTTAAGTTCCAAAAAAAGATCTTAGGTGAAATTTATTGTGAAATTTATTTCAATGTAGTTCTAATGTCTTAACTAAATGACAAGAGTAATAATAAAATAAAAATTAGCAGAATATTTTTTTTATTCATAGAACATAAACACATGAAGTTAAATTCATTTTTCTGCAAAATTTATAATAATATTACAGCTAATACATGTCCTGAGGATCAAACAGCTTAGAGTAATATAGCACAAAGTAATATAGCACTGAATGCATGTGTACATTAAGAATTATACATACAAGAACCCAATCAGCAACCATAAGCTGAGCCATAAAGTATAAAAACTAGTCTTCATAGAAAAAGAAAATTTACAAGTGCTTATAAATACAGAACACAAAAAAGATTTAGATTACAATCTGTTTAAGAATTATTTCCAGTTTTTAAACACATAAGCACATGAGGAAAAGAAGTTGAACCAGTACATCAATAGATCAACACACTAATACTTCCACATCATTTAAAGAAAGAAGGAGGGGAAGAAAGAAAAAAAAAGCACAACCAAAAAATCCCAATGAAACATAAGTCATCACACACATAAAAAAGTTTTTTTTTTTTAATGTAAGATACATATATGAACTACAAACTGACATACATCATGAAAACATATGACAAAGAGTAATAAGAAAGGGGGGAAAATATATTTACAAAGGAAAATTTCTGGGGCAGTGACATCAGACTCATCTACATATTTAAAACAAGAAGCATGATCCAAATATGAATAGTTGGATATAAACTGTACATGATGAAAAATAAATACACATTTTCACAACTGACAGTAACATGGTTAACATAGTAAAAGTTTTAGTATATGCATTCTAAAACTATTATTTACTTCACAATAAATTTTTGACACTTTTGCAGCCATAAATGCATCACTGAAAATGAGCATTTTAAAACATTCATATATACAAAAGTCTATAGATTTTTCAAAAACCTAGGTGCCACATAAATGAGGAAAATTACTATCCTTACATACTGGAGATCTGTCTATAATATATGATTAGTTTCTACAAATAATATGGATTTAACATGCAGTTTTATAAATCTAAATTAAATCTAATCTAGATGAAAAGTAATCTCTTATGTTATTTTAGCTTGTACTTTTGTAAATGTGACAATTCAATAATAATTAAAATAATATACTTAATTTTACCAAAGGTACAACTTAGTTATTTCTTGTATCAGTGCAATACATATATTTGACCAATTTTCTTTTACACTGCTTTTGTAATACCAATGAAACATGCAGATCTTTTTTATTTTCCACTTAGCCTTTTAATTGTATGTTTTATTTACTTCAAGATATACATGTTAGTCTAACAATATGAAGCACATTGATCCAAGGCTAAGATTACTACACACTACACTTACTACTATATTGTGCAAGAAATATCAGACATCAAAGTTTAACATATAGTTTTGTATGGAAATGAGACTTTATTGTAACTGAAACTGTATCTATGGAAAGAAGTTTTGACGATATACTAAATAGACATGTAAAAATATTTTGCAACAATAACACAGAAATTGAGATGGGACTTTCAAGGATTAAGTATTTGGTTGACATGGCACCTAACTCTAAAGACTGCGGAATATATATATATATGTACACATATTTACATATGATTCTTCGGAATGCCATTTAAGAAACAAAATTACTAAAAGAGCAAAAAAAAATGACACTGATGATGAAATTTGATAAAAGTCAAATGCAAAATTATACACCAATATGCATATCTACAATAAAGCATACAGTGCATGAATTTTCATAAAAATTTCTTTCAAGCACCTTTTACAAACTGAACCAGGCTCTGAAACATCTGGCTCAGTGTTGTTTACAATCAAAATTTAGCATTTATATTTTTTGTTGAATACTGTTTGCAGTCATCATACAACATTTGTAATCTTTGCTGCTAGCAGTTATCATTCAGCATTCATAATTGTTTCCCAAGGCTGTTTGCAGCCTTAATTCAGCATTCATTATTTTTGCTGAATGATGTCTGGAGTTGCAGGACTGCAATCATATTCTTCTGTCTGCTTATGACATCATGTCTACACAGCACATAAAAAAGTTCCTGCTTGTCTTATCACACAAAGTAATGCTGCATTCTAAAAAATTCCCTTGGGTGAAGTCTGTGCAGTTTGTTTTTTTCCTTTACAGCATGCAGCTTGAAGAATGAACATTTCATGAATAGTTCTCACTAACATGTCACACAATTATTTCTCGAATGATCCTCCTTGATCGAGAATTGGGGGTAGAGTACCCGCTCTCTAAACTTTCATCAAAGCACATAGAGTTGTGATGAACTTTCTCATCATCTCTCATACTGTATGGATCAGGCAGACCACTCACATCATAATATGGAGAATCTAATAAAAAAAATCACAATTTAAGAATCGAAAAATACACACACTGTAAATCAGCAATTAAATTTTTACATTAATTTGAATATAAAAAAATATATAAGAAGACTTTTTTCTTAATTATGGTATAATAACAAATAAGAAACAATGTATATGCTAAAAATCTTGTATATATATATATATAAAACTACTTTAATATGAATAAAAAATAGACTTGAGAGGGTAACAATCTCCCAGCTCCTC
>KK116662.1:109020-149151 GCA_000611955.2 Stegodyphus mimosarum | reverse complement strand
CAGCTCCTCCCTACTAAGTTTTAGGAAAAAATACTTTATGAACTCACAAAGCTAAGCTCTAAATATAAAATAACAATAACAGCTTTTTAAAATAAACTTTTATATAAAACTCATAAAATAATTTATGAACTAAGTAAAAAGAGAAAAAATAATTTATCATACAGTTTAATGGGAAAAAGAGATTAAATAGTTCTTTTTTACAAAACTGATCTAAAACTGATATCACAAATAATAAAAAAGTAGGGGACAGTGGACAAATTTATGAGGAAAATGATTTGTGCTTTTGACAATGTAATTTTATTATTAAATAAAAGCTTATTCCATTAAAAAAAAACTTTTTTGTTATTTTTTTATCTTCTTAGTTTTTTTGGGGGGGAGGGAGGTTCTAATTAAAAAGACAAATACAAAACTCCTCATGTTTTACAAAGTATTCCATGAGGCTTGCAGATGTAAGTAAATAACTCATAATACAAGAAGATACAATTCAACAATAAAAATATAATATCTAGGTCTGGAGAAAGCAAAGAAAAAATATAAAATAGAAATACTATTATAATAAAAATACTAAAATATACCATGAGTAATTAAACTATGTTAATACTCCTATAAAATAAAATAAGCAAACTTAGTAATAACACAATAATAATAAAAATGAAATAATACTTAAAAATAATACTGATACAAAGGAAAAATACACCAACAATACAATATATAATGTAATCCTACATAGAAAATATGCAAAATAATACAATTAGACATAAAAGATTAAAATCCAGTCATATAAATAATAATACTAAAAGTTTGAACAACAAATAAAGTCATGCAAGATTGCAAAGGCTTTGGAACTCCTAACAAGATCATAGAAAACAAGAGGCCAGCAAACAGAGAGCTGCCCTAAACTCACTTTAAATGCACTTCTGGCACTCGCATGCAACTCAAAATGTAATAAAGTATGTTCCAAATCTTCCCCAGCAAGTGTAGAGTCCACTAGTAACAATACTGAAACTCCCTAATTCCCATGACCAGTCAAAATCTGAGTAAGTTTATAATCCGGTTGAAAATGCCTACACTTAAGTGGTTGAAAAACAGCTGAGAAAAAAACTCTTTGTCCATTGAGCCTTCGAAGAAGCAAGATATTCAACACTCCAGTCAACCACAGGTTTCTCTCAAGCCACATGCATCTTCTTGGTCTGAATGACTAATTTTTCAACTAAAAGTCATTTTCTTGACAATGACTAATCCCTCTATTAATTTTCACTGTTCCTTTATTATTTACAACCTTTTCAGAAAATATATTGCTTCTAACTTTGCATTAAAATTAGAAAAAAAAAGTACATATGGAGTAATAAATAATAAATAATAATAAAATGGGAGAAAGTAAAAATGGCATGGCAATTGCAAATAATTTGAAACATTAATCAGTTATTAAACTCTGTTCCTTTTAAGAATGATAAAACGAAAGCATGATAAATACAAAACTTATCTATAAACAAAGAAGAGGGGAGAAACGAAATCTATAAAATGACAAATGTAAACTTAATTTCTTTTAATGTCTTGTTTTAAATGCATGAAAATCCATGAAATCCATGAAAATCCATGAAATCCATGAAATTTTCAAACTTTAGTAACAAGTACCTTTTCAGATGCTGAAATTCAAAAAAAAAAAAAAAAAAAAATAAAAAAAAAAAAAAAAAAAGGTCTCAAACAGTTATGTTTGAGTCTTATGTTAAAAATTGACCCCCCTTCATTTTATCCACTGGTGCAAACAGTAATTCCTGAGACTTTTAGTTTATTTATTAATCAAAGGTATGTGGAACCATAGAACAAAGCTAATATGACTGAGCTTAATAAAAGCTTATAATAAAACTCTGCAGCATCCTAGCTAGATAGCACTATTAACAGTTTTCTGAAATACCACATATAAATTAAGGTACTAAAAAATGAGTCTTTAGAGAGAGAAACAGACACCTACACAGCAGGCAGAAAAGGATGGTTAATCTTTCAAAAGAGACAATAATTGCTCAAGTTTTCTCATACATTAATTACAATCCCTCAGTCTGTACAACACTGAATCCCATAACATATCCACACAGCAATAAATTTCTTAGCTTTTCAAAATAAGCATATTATGTCTGTTGTAATGGCTTATAACAGTGTATGTTTTCTGATTATGATGTTCCAGTATGAATTTAGGGTATGATGGTATGTAAATACCATTTTCAACAAACTCAAAAATTAGGAAAACACATAGTGTAAGATCCAGTGAATAAGGTGATCAAGAGAGAAAAGGTTGTCTTCATTTGAAATACATCTGATCTAATGTTCTGCAAGAACATTATTGACAAATATATTTTTCTGGAAAATGGATGAGCAGATTTATCCAAAGAGTATAACTGTCATAATTAGTAATTAAATTGGGATAACAATCACTTTTTTAACATGCCCCAAAATGAGTCACAGGTCATGGTTGTTTCAGATGGAGAAAATGAACCATACATTTCTTGTGGGACATCACTCAGAAAGTACAGACTTCTGGACAGTGACATTGACACATCTTTTCTAGGCCATGAACAAAACTTATGCTACACTATAATCTCAAAACAAAACACACAGAAACCTTTTCCTGCTGCCATGACATCTTGAAATAGTCCTTTAGACCCATAATAAACACGAGAAGTAAAACTGCTGGTAGCAAAGTAGGAAGTTCGAACAGTTGTCATTGCTGACTGTGTGGAATGTGTCCACATAAAAGGAGATATAGATTTGTTATCCATTCCAATAAAACTGTTATTCAATATTGTTATTCACTTCTGAAACTGCAAATTGCTTTTGTATGTGGCTTTTAAATACATTCTTGAATTAATATGTGTATTTAATGACAAGGTTTTATCAATGAGATTAAATATTGTTCACCTAGATCATACTGTACTTAACACATTCTTCATGAATCATTACACTGTCCATTTAAATATGTACTATTATAATTAGCAGGATTAATATTACTTATATATATAGTTATCAAAACTTTCATTTAAATATGTCATCATTGTTAAAGGTTAATTTAAGTCCACAATTCTGGTTTATCATTTAATTTTAGCATATAAAATTTTCCTTAACTAAATAAGATTGGCAAAAATTTGCAAAACTGTGTGAAACACAGTTTTTAAAGATCTTAAAACTGCATTTAATAATTAGCTTTTTATTTTTCACTTATTAATCTTTATTTTAAGTCACTTGAGGTTTTGTTTAAGGTACAAATGTTCCTAAGGACAAAACACAATGCAATGTTTAATATTTGCTTCAACAAAAGTGGCACAAAAATTCTGAAAGAGAAAATGTTAAAAATCTGCAGTTTAATGAAATCTGAAAGGCATACAAGATGCAACCTGGTCAAACAAAATATTCAGTTTTATTTAAATGTATTCTTACGTAAATGTTCTCTGTTTTTCATGTTCATCATCTCATCATTCACAGGCTTAAAATCACTGCCACTGTAATAGTCATGAACCATTTCTCCTTCAAATGGATAATATGAACCATCTGGAGGCATATCTCCATTTTTCAGAAGCATGTTCAAATGTCCATCTGGCCCCATGCAGTTTCCCATATCACGTTCACCGGGATATAAAAGACCTACAAAGATTAGCAGATGTTTAAAAACATATATTTACACAATAAATTTACAAGAATAATATTGTATTCATAATCACATATAAGATCATTTTATATAATCCAATAAAGCAATGGACCAATAAATCAATCAAATTAATATGGATGCAATACTGGAACATGTCAATGCTTTTCTGGAATACATTGGAATCTAGAACCTGAAACTCATTCTGCATGTCAAATAGTGTCTAATTTCTTAGATGCAAAAACTAATGAAAAGATTCAACTTTTATGGCATTAGTTGTTCATTTCTCATTGCAAATACTATGTTATTTCAAAGACATGTTTATTCAAAAATATGTATGTACATATTATTAAAGTAGAGTAATATTCAAACACAGTCTGTTTTATATGTATTATTTATGTGTGTGTATGTGTGTGTGTGATAACTTTGTAGATGACTTGAGGATTTAAAGACAGTTTAAATATGAGGATTTAAAGCTATACATATTCCTTTTTACATATCATTATGGGTGTGCACCCCACAATTTTTCATAGCATATCACATTTTCTCAGACAATGGGTGACATAGAGAACAGAGCTATGCAACAGCACATCATAGCACAGTGAGGTGAAAGCAGGCAATGTGAGTGCCCATTTCAGCAGGGGGTATTTTTAGAGTTGGCTTCTTTGTTTAAATTTTGACAAGAAATTAATGCACTGCAGGAATAAAAGATGACATAATATGGATTAATTTTCCAGATGACAAAATTTAGATTCCAGGGATGGGATGTAACCATACTAAAATGAGGAAGAAAAAGAATTATTGCTAAATTAAAGTTACCAGTTTTCTTTCCTGTTTGATATTTTACATACCTATATGTGTGTGTGTGTGTGTGTGTGTGTGTGTGTGCGTGCGTGCGTGCATGTGCGTGTGATATTGTACTTAGAGATGACTTGAGGAGAGAAAGTATCTTCTATTTTGCAGTCATGGCCAAGAGGTTTAGAGATGTTGCTGGCATAGGATGTGTACGATGGATGGAATTCAGAAAACCACAAGTTCTCACATAACTATTTTCTTGAAGAATAATTTCTTAGGATAGATATCCTTTCTTAGGCTATTTGCCTTGGTTTACACATCATGATGGGTAAGATAAGCACTGCACATTTTATATAAAACTTATCGCACGCTGAGACAACAGACAATACAGTGAAGCAGTCAGACACGCACTTGCAGGCAAGATCAAGTAGAAAAGTGATTGCGCATTTCAGTAAAGGGCTATTCGTAAAATCTGAATTAATTTGTTTAAACTTTGGATTGCTATTGTATAAGAGCTTTACGGCATTGCAAATGACATAATGTGAGTTGGTATTTTTTTAGTGATGCAGCTTAGATTCCAGGAAGGGGACATAGCCAAATTAAAGTTAGTAATTTTGAGATTCATATATTTTTTATCTGGTTATATAAATATTCACTAACCTAAACTTAAAATGTTTCTTAAATTTCCAAGATAGTATAATCTATATATTAAAAAATTTTAGATTTGGTAAATGTGTGTATATATATATATATACACACAGGTCATAATGAAAGTTTTCCACCAAAAACGTTCTTTATAAAGTTAGGAAAAAAAAACATGAAACCAGTAACTTTAGTGCAGGTAGTAATCACCACCCAAATCTATGATTTTCTGCCAACGTTTTGGTAGTTTTTCAGCCCAGAAACTTGGTGACCACAAGTCCAAAAACAGATCAACCTCATTTCAGACATCCTCTACGGAATGAAAATAGCACCAGCAAGATGTAGCTGCAGGTGAAAAAAGCAGAAGTCCAAACGAGTAATGTTTGGACTATATGATGGGTGTTGCAAAAAATCCCATTCGAGTCCGTACAGAGTCCAGTCGGTAAATATAGACGGACTTGCATTACCTTGATGGAACACTACCTTTTCGCATCAGAACTTTGTTCGATGTTTTTCCTTGATAGCAGTGTCAACATGGGCTAGCATCTCACTGTACACCTTATTCCAGATATTCTTTGTGGTAATCCCACCAGATACAAAGCACTAACTTTTTGTTAGTCAAATTGTGCTTTATGATGTTGCCGAGGGGCTCACCGGGAGACAGACCAACCCCTTTTTCGGCATGTGTTGTTGAAGTAAATCCACTTTTCATAACAACTGACTATCCAGTCCAGGATTTTGTCCTCACATTGATATTCGAGCAGATTAGTGCAGGCCATAAACATATCTGTCCTTATCTGGTTGAGTCAGCTTATGCGGCACCCAGTGATTGAACTTGTATGTCAAGCTTATGTGATGCATAGCACGACTAAAGGTGCATCCACATGACTGCACTAGGAATATAAATGAAACAATGAAACACACATCGCCACCAAAAGAATCATACAAATGGGGGCACAAGCGAAGTCCATTTACCTAATAGAATTATTGAAAAGAAAAAAAAAGTATGACACTCATAGAAGGCTGCAAATTCAAAGTGTTTCATCTGCTGTTTCATAGTCTGATGGGAAGAATATCACACTCAGTTCGTTTTATAGTGAAATTTTGTTTAAGCAGTTTAACAACTCAGATAGTAAGATTAAGCAGTTATTATATGCACAAATCAGTTTATGCAAATTAAGACGTATAAAATTGTTTTGGAATACAGTATATAAAGAGAATTAAATGCCTTGAAATGCCATCCACCACATAATAAAATCCACTTGATATATTTTTAATAGTTCTTTCCCCCTCCCTTGTTTATGTGTAGTATGGGAGTACATGTAAAGTAATCTGTGTAATAAGTAAAATATTTTCTATGATTTGATTATTCTGTATATATTATTACACAAATAAATTAGAAAAAAATAGTTCAATCAATAAAATTTCAAAAGATATGCTGTTTTTAAATATTTTTAGCAAAATGTAGCATTAGCCCAAATGCTCTTGAAATTTGTATGTGCCTGTAAATGAAAAAAATTTCCCGTTTGAGTATAATATGAAAACCAAAAGCTTTAAGATTTTTTCTTTTGTTTTTCTTTTCATTATTTCTTATTTTTATTTATTTTTGAATTTATAATAAGGTACAGATTTTGGATAGTTAATGTAAAATTATGTACAGAATAATATATACAATGAGGTAAAAATAAAGACATAATTTATACAGAGATGTAGGTATACCATTACGTAATGGATTAATGGTTTCTATTTAGAGTGCACATTTTTAAACTAAACTGAAGACAATAATAATAACAATAAATAAAATAAGAAATGAAAACAATAATAATGATAGAAAAAACAAGAATAAAATGATTCATGATTAAATATAAGAAAAATGTTTCAAAATGAGAAAAGCTAGCTTTGATTTACAGTGGTTATGGGTGAGGTTTGAACTCGCAATCCTTCCCTTTGCAATCCAGCAAGCTGACCGCTCAACTGTCTGTAACAGTAGTTTTCATGAAAAATAGTGGAACAAATAGAAGTCACTGCAAAGGTAATTTAGTTAATATTCAATAAATGAATGCCATATGGCCCAAGTTGTAATTGTCCTCGAAAATTTCGTAACTGTATTGAATACTCTTTCACAGTCAACTAATTTATTTTAGAAGTTGTTATATAGCTGAAGTTAGTTTTTGGTGTCTTTAATATTGGAATACTTACAGAACTTCTTGTTAGACATAAAATAGTGAACATTTGTAATAATTAAGAATTTTGTAAGGAAAAAAATTTGATTTTGGTAAAACTGTAATTTATTTAAGTCCCTATTACTTATAGTGCTGCATACAGGTGAAGCATATGCATATACTGGTTGAATCATTATTTTATAAATATGCAGTTTTTACCTTTAATGAAAATTTCAAATTTATACCAATCTATATGGTTTGAGAGAAATGAGGACGCTGTAAACAATGCTGTTGATTTTATTCCTGTGGACAGTTAACAATCTCTTTAAAAAAATTCATGGCTATGTGGTTCCGATGCTGTATTGAAAAGTGTAAACTATAAGTTTTTTTTCCAATTATGACATGTGATTAGAACTCAGTCAGCTACTGGCTGTTCGTTCACATAGCAGGCAAAAAAGCTGAACACAAGCGAACTTAGATTTACGTCGTCTGCATAAGACAGTTATCGCAGATGGACCTCATCTACATCAGTAGACTGGCCAGAGCACTCGGCTTCTTGAATGCCATAGTCCTTGTTTTGGAACTTTTGGTACTAAACCTTCACAGTGTCATATGACATTAGTACCTAAATCTGTACACATGATTTGTTGACATTCTGTAGCTGATCTTTTAAAACAGAACTAGAAGTAAATGATGGTTCTATTCTGGTAGCAAGACAGTTCCATTTCAGACACCTTGTACTTAACGATATTTATTTAGAAATTTCACAACACAGTCCTCTAAAGCAAATCTTTCTTTCAAATGCTAAAAATCGTTTGACAAAATATGATTAAACATGGCAATGTGAACTGTTTGCACATATGATATCTTTGGTGGTGGAAAACCTTCATTACAACCTGATATTACTATATAGTAAGATTACTTACAGTTAACTGAGAAAATTTTCATACTGAAACATGTACATGAAATTTTAAAACATTAAATCAATCTTATAATTTCCTCTATTAATCAAGATCACATAGAAGAAAAAAATACCAGGCTTAACTAGTAATTTTATAAGCTTAATAATAACTTTCTTACAAATTTGCTTGCACCAGTAGATACCTTTTAAAAAATTCCTTTGTTTTTCACATATATACCTGAGTTTCAACTCATAAAATATTGATAAAAAAAACTTGCTTAGAAATATTATATTAAAACTAATCTTGTAGATTTATATTGAATTTTAAGGTTTTCTTTTACAAGTTTAATATCAAATTATCATAAACATACAGCACTTTTTTTATGTAGGCAATCTGATAGAATATGAAGACTGAAGATTTAAAATGTGAACTGTAAATAAAATTCTAATATTTACCATGATCAGGAACACCTGTACACATATGATCATTAGGACCATCAGGAATCCCAGTCATATAAATATTAGGCTTAGAGTGGGTATCTAAAACATCTCCATGCTTAGTTAAATTTTCTTCAGAATAATAAGGCAAAGTAACTGGTGGTGGTCCAGCACTAGGAGATGAAAAAGGAATAAAGGTTATTTATGTGGGAGTGAGAAAAACTGCAGGAGTAATATAAAATATTACAAAACATTTATATATAATGAAACAAGATAATCCACAGCGGCTCAAAACAAGAAACATGCTATATAATTTTCACATATAATCTCAAAAGGCTTTAAGAATAGCATATATAACACACTGCATATAGATATAGACATATTGTTTTTGTCTTTATATATGCAGTGTCCCTAATATGAGATTGCAAGTATAAACACAAAAACTGGAAATGTAAATTTAAATTATAGATCATTAATTGCAGTTCTGTATCTCTTATAAATGCATGTCAAGACACATAGCCATTCTTCTATTTGACCAGTTTAGTGCATTTGCTGCCAATCATGCGCTAGCACATAATGTGGTGTTATTGCTGAAGGGCCAGTCATGAGCTTGTGCATGGGGTGGGGTGATGTCACAGGTACTAGTCACAGGCTAGTGTGGTAAAAGCAGTGCCTCATTATTTATTCTCCAACTCAATTAGCATTATATTCTGAGTACATTTCAGAAGCATTATATTATTCAATCAGCATTATATTATTCAATCAGCATTATATTTTTGAGTACGTTTCAAAATACCTATGTTAGAACAATGCCATATATAAATCTAACATATATCCTAAGACGTGCTTTCAAGGCATGAAAAACTCAAATTAAATTTCATCAACCTGCCCAGTAAAATGGGAGATATAGATCTGTCTTTTGTGTGTGTGTTTGCATAGTGTACATGACATTATGCAGAACAAACACAACACTTTTAGTGTTCTCGCATGTTCTGAGCTCACACAAAGCAGTCAAAGTATATGGTGTCCCATAAATCCATAAATATTTTTAAAATTCATAAAAATTGAAGGAATTGATCGAACTGAACCCAGTATGTGAAAAGTTGTTCTCGAGAGGGGGGACTTTTTTGGTCAAGAAAAAAAAAATTAGTTAAAATTTTCATCATTACAGGGCACCACACAGATGCAGTAACAAGAAATATGCAAATCAGAGTCCTATAAATTGCAGTACGATTAACAGCTCATTTCTGACTTTTCCTCCATCTTGCTCATAAATAAAGTTTTAGTTGTGATGCTGACATTAGTGGATAAAGCTTTATTAATGAAGTTGTTTTACCTCAGCCAAGAATCAATCACTGAAGCTTTACAAAGGTTTCAGACATAGAAGGGATGTAAAAAAGGTTAAGGTTTAATCACTCTTGCCGGACTGACTTTCCAGGTATGATGTTTTAAACGAAAAGTTTGTGTCATCGCCTTCGTAGTGGCACACCAATTTTATCAGAAGTCTGTGCTCCTGATGCGGCTTCGCAGTCTTTTAACTGATATAAACGTCAAAATTCGTATACTTCTTTCGATGCCCTTGATAGCATATTTTCTAATTATTCTATGTTCTAAATACCAAAACGTTTTACCCATTAATGAACAATGTCCCGTAGGCATAACATGATTCCACTCTTACCAGCCCAGCATCACTTCTACATGAAAAGCTCTGGTCAATCTCTTCAGCCCAGCATCATTTATATGCAATTTGAAACCGGAACAATTTGCTTGAATTTCCAAATGCCAATAGATGGTGCTAAATGGTAACGGTTTTCACATCGCCTGAGTCACATGGCTTTTGACCTTCATGCATGGCCATCAATTTCTGTTCTGTGCTTCTGGGTTTTGATAGATTTATTTATTGGTCTTCATCAAACTGAAAATCACAGGTCTTTAAGGGACACCAGCATTTTTGTTTATTTCGTTAGGAATTTCGTTTTTCTTTCTTTTTTTATTTTCTTTCCCCCCTCCCGTTATTAGAATGTGGAGACCTGCATCCAGCTGTTTTCATTTATGTCATTTGCTCTTTTTTTAATGTGAGAAAACACATCTAACTAACTGACTATAGAAGGTGTAATGTTGACGAAGGTTCGTGACCAGTTGTCTTTTTTTTTTTAAAACTTTAACATATGCTTTCTTGGTTAACTAAAAAGTAACATTACAGCATTATTACAGATGGTAGAACACATCAATTTTCCCAATGTGTGATGTGTCATACTTGGCATTTCTCAGAAAAAAGCCGTTCTTGTCCTGTGTGTCGAACCTCGTTTTGAATTATTCCACACATACCAGAATTTTAAAATTGGGTTTAATTACCTACAGATAATTATTGCTTAATTTTCTTTTAAATTTCGTATTTGTAATATTTTTTTTCATGTCTATAGTATTTTTCATATGTATTATAATTTTAGTATTTCTTAATTTTTTAATTAACTTCTTAATTTTAGTATTTTTTAGTTATAAATTTAACATTAGTTATAATTTTAGTGCTTCATTTATTTCTATTAATGTGATATTCTTTATATTAATGCATATTATGTATTATTATATTAAATATGTAACTTCAAAAATTGAAGTCATTATATTCAAATTCATATTTTGCATGAATTTTTTTGTACAATTAAGCTTAACTTCTGAAAATGCGTGAGCCAGTGTAGATGATCCATTTCGAGGATTTTGTTCTCTGCATGTTGGTCCTCAAGGGGTTAAATAAAAGGCATTTTTTTCATTTACATAATGTAATAATATGCAGTTTTAGAATTTTTAGGGCAGAGGCATAATAGTTGCTCATTTTAAACTCGTCATTTTATTTTTTCATATAATTGAAAAATAATCACTTTGGGTTTATATATCTTAAATGAAAAATGAAATTACCTTGAAATTCTGCAATCCTTGTTAAAATTAATAAATATATAGGGAGAAAAGCTAATAAGTTTTTCCTTCATTTGTAACCATATAAAGAGGCTGTTCACACATTTTTTAAACAGTTTTCATTAAATTTACAGAAATGTTTTACTTAAAATTTGTATTTTAAATTTCTGTTTGATAAACCCTTATTCTTTATTATGATTCTACACCATAATTTTTAAGCCTAATATAGTATAGCAGCCTAGTATAAGTATATAGTAGCCTAGTATAAAGTATATAGCAGCCTAATATAGTATCAGAAGAGATGTTTTATCCCAATCCTTTTGAAAAGCTTTCTGTTGTCCAAGGAGGATTGCAGGTCCAATGTTTCAACAATCCGCTTTTTAAAAGTTTGAAAGCACAAAAATCCATAGGTGATACATCAAGAGATTTAGTAGGGATATAAGTGAGGGCATGATCTTAATATCCATTTCTTGTTCCATTTTTCCCGGAAAATTAGCAGTGGATACAGACCTACCGCTGCTTCCTTACATTTCGATGTGTGGCTGCTTTGTCATGATGCAGTTCTACTAATTGCTGGTACTATGGATAAGGAGAAGGTATTTCATTATTGAAAATTTGTTATGAAATATGTTCCTGATAATATGTGAAGTTGATCTTAACATTTACCTCTGTTCTCTTTATTTTTAATTTGCCGTTGTATGGAAAACCAGAAACAATCATAAATCTCTTTGAAAATCCTTCTTTAGATTCTTTGAACTATGTTTTAAAACTTTTTCGTCCTCTTTGATGATAATAAACAGATCTTATTTTACTGCAGTTATTTAAATACACTCAAGATTCTTCTGTCGTAACAACATTTTTCTGAATAAATTTTTCTTGTAAAGAATTCTACAGAGCATTCGGCATTCTGTAATATGTCGTGGAGAAAGATGATACACATGTATTTTTACCATTTTAGGATTCAAATCAGCATTAATTATTTTGTTTATAGTTGACACTAAGCATTTTAATGATTTTGCAACTGTCCTTTGATTTTGCAGATTTTCTTTTAACATAATAGATCTTAACTTTTAAACATTCTGTTTTTTCCTTGGAACATGTATTTGGAAAAATTTTTCCCCTTTTACATTTTTTTCCCTTCTTATTGATAATATTACCTATTGTAGCTTTAGATATCGAAAAACCATGGCTTTCACAGCACCTTTTAGTAACCAGATATGAATATTTTTTTTCGGAAAGAGCACAAACATACTGTCTTATCCAAAGCTTCTTTAAATGTGCCATTTTGCATGAAAACAAAACTGTCAAGTAGAAAACGATCATTTATACTTTCAAAAATATAGTTGCAGTTAATTTTTTTTTTTTTTATGGGAAAGCAAAATCATCTAAAAAATGTGTGAATCAGCATTTGGGTAAAATTGTATAGAGAAACATTTGCCAATTCAGCAGAAGTGCCCTATTCACTGAAGTTTATATGACCTTTTAAACCAAGAGAGGTATTGAATGCTGTGCAAAATATATTTACTAGAAAATTTCAGTTTGATGATGGATATATCCAAAAAAGTGTTTAAAGTCAAAAGTTTGAAATTTGATGGCTAAATGCAAATATAAAAGTATGGATATTAAAATATTTGTAATTTGGTATATAGATATATTAAAAAAGGTAAAGCATGCAGGACTATCTGCTTAAGGAAAGAGAGGTCTTTGTGTAGTAATTTTGTAGAAAAACTGACTTGAAGTATGTATTAAAATAATGTATGTAATTTTCCTTCATCTTATATTTATGCATATTTCTGAGTAAAAATTCTGATACATGCTAAATTATACGCTTTGATATATGCTACTTACTCAAAAAATGTAGTGAATGCACAGAAATAAAAGATTTGCAGATCCCAAAAATGAAAATTATTAAATATATATGAGTATTTACGCATATCCTTGTAAAAGAATGCATTAAAAAAGCATGTAAATATTTATTATATTATTTACAAATGTATTTGGAAATAAATGATTTATTCATTCCATATACTCTTGTGAATGTTACTGTGAAGAAATCTAGTTATTAAATATATCTAAATTTATACTGATTATAAATATTATCTAAATTTATACTGACCTTAACATTTAATTATAAACATAAAATGAAATTATGTTGACAACTACATTTATAAAACTATTAAGTAAGAGTTGTTTGTACTGAGAATTAATCTATCAAAAGGTGCTGTAAAGCACAGGCTATGAGATATGTACTTAAGGAAATAATAAAGTAGAATTTTTCGAATGTGTATTGTTGAAATCAAGGGGAAAAACTTTTTGATAAGTATTAAAAGAATTATTTCTTTATATTTTATAATAATTCAGTTACAAGTTTTAAATATTATTAACAACTCCCTTTTTTTTAATCCCTCTCAGAAATACTCATAGAGAGTTAGATACATGGAAATCAGAAATAAGCAGCAATATTTAATGTGTTTCACTATTAAAATCAAAGATGCTCTAATTTTGAAATGAACCGAACAGAGCATTAATTATAGAGTGACTATGGTTTCTGATTTAAAAGATGCCTCAGAAGCTGAAATCATCTCATATTTGAGAACGTATTTCAGAAAGAAGCTCTGTAAATAGAAAAGAAATAATGCCTGATTTTAATATTAATAATACAATAAACTCTGATTTTAGTTTTTGTAATCTACCAAATATGGCTTACCTTAAAATTTCTTTCTAATGTAATTAGCAAAACATTTCATTTAAAACAAAACTGAGCAAAATGTTCTGGGAAAAGTAGAGAATTCCATTCAGAATGAAATGTTGTTTAAAAATATATTTCACATACTTAGTACTCTGAAATATTGTAGAAAAAGAAAATTTATACATTTATACTTTTATTTATGATGTAATTAGAAAATGTGTACCTCTGATTTTGTCAAAAACCAATAGATCTTAACAGCAAGTCACTGAACTTCTTCGTCGCCAGGAAAGGTGCATCCATAATTCCATTTTATCATGACTTACATAGCAAGATGTGTATTTAATTCTTCTTAGATTTAACTAACATATGTCTTATTAAAATGCGTATTTTTTTTTATTTTAATAACCATATGTCTTAAAAAATGTGTAATTTTTTTTTTTAATTTTCGTAACTGCCACAGAAAAAAAAAATTCTTTTGCATATGTCAACTGTACTATAACAAAACTGCATGAATTTTGCAGTTAAGACATAGATAAAACAAAAAAAATCCCAGAAAGAAGCATTTATACATACTTTAATGTCTTTATTTCCTGCTTCTTCTTACTTCCTAAGTAAGGGAAGAAAAGTTGTTTTAGTGTTTAATTTAAACCCTCCAAAAATATAGAAAATTGAACGTACAAAGTTTAGTTAACACTATTAAGACCTAAAATATACCTTTGTTTCCCCTTTTACAGCAGAAAAAGCATATAAAGCCTCCTAAAATGAAAATAGAAATTGTGCCAGAAGCAGCAGTAATTAGAACCACATTTTCCAAACTCACAGCACCAGCAGTTTCAACAGAACGAGGAGAGGAATCTAAAAATGCAGAATATGATAAAATTCAGGTTAGTGTGTTATTTAACTTAGAACTCTATTAAAAAAATAGTTTACTGTTCATAAATAATAATAATAGCTATACTGACCCATAAATTGGATCCTTTAGATAGGCATAATAAAATGAATTTCGAATTAGAAATACAAATATTACAGGATTATCAAAAATGGATATATTACCAAAAAAAAATTTTTAAGACAAAAAATAAAAAATATAAATGCAAAATACTAAACAAAAACAAGTGCAATAATTAAATTTTAAAAAAAATTATTATATCAAATATTTATTACTGATGGTGCAGTATAATGTAATAAAATTCCAAAAATCACCAGGCTAATCAGTTCCTCACAAATGGTAATTTTTGTTAAAACATTGAAACAAACAAATTTCATTAATTCATGACAAACAGTGATAGCAATGTTAGGATTGTATACAGAGAGGGGGGAAAAGAAGACAGAAAAAGTAGTTAGAAAATAATTAACGTTTTCTAAAAATGCACACTTAAGTTTTATTGTATTTATAAATAACTTCTGATTCAGTTTCAATAAACTCTGAGGGATTTACCATCAAAAGGACTAGCAATTTTTGCATCTCCACACCATGATTCATTACTTTGAAGACACAAAGTTACCCTCACATCACTGAAGCTCTGATCTCCTGGTTTAAGGTACACAGTTTCTTCAGGTGAATTAATTTCAATATATTTTTGTAAAATCCACTCATCAGAATCAGCATATCTAGCTTGCACCTGTGAGTAATAAATCTCATTTTGAAAGTTGACATTTGAAACACAGAAATGTTAAAAAACTCAAACAAATTGAACTTAAGAGCATGAAAATCAAAACATATATACACTATGGAAAATACAAATAACTTCCTGTTAGCAGACACTTGTGGGACTAGGATTATTGCTCGCTATTAAAGAGTGTGAATTATAGTCATGCATTAGTTTGCTACTTAAAATGGGTAGAGATTTAGGGTATCTTGTGTTAATAAAAAATTTTCCAGCACATTTCCATTAACGTAGGTAAAATTCTACATAAATATTACAATAAATCAGTTTTTGTTTTATGTGTAATTTTCTAATGTTGCTACTTATTCCTTAGATAAACTGAATGCACCTTTAGTGTTTGTTGTGTTGCTATTCAGTGTCAGTGAAACACACTTATCCAGATGAGAATAATTTAAGTAAGGGGAAATTCAGTTAATTATAAATCAAAAGAAAAATAATTGATTATCTAAATAAATTCCGAGATAATTTCCTTACTTTTGCCAAAAGAGGAATTGGAGGTGGATCAATAGAAAATATAAGTTGGCTTGATTCTTTATCAAAATGAGCATCTAAGGCACGAGGCAAATCTGCAACAAAAGTAAAATTGCTCATTTTTTACACCAAGCACAAAATAAATGGAAAGGTAATAAAACTATAACATTTTTTAACTGAATATAACATTTAAAAAAAAAACTTACCTCTCAGATTAGCTGGTGAGGGATAGAAACAGAAAAAAAAATTAATTTTCTATTACAAATTTCTTATATAGCATACTTATCAATTAAATTTCTACAAAAAACATCTAAATGCCATTAATTGAAACAAATATTTTTATTTACAATTCATTTTCAGAATATATCACAACAGACTGGAAAGCAAAAAATCTCTTTCATAACTAACACAAATTATTGACTGTTATTTAATAATGAAGCATACCTATTTTGAAAGCATAAAACAAAATAAAATTTTGTAACATGAAGTCCACAAGATGCTTACCAAATTTTAGAATATGCATTAAAAATCAGTGCAAATAAATAATACTGAAGTATCACTATCTTATATGAAGTACTTACGTTTTGTCTTTACGATAAGTTCTTCAGAATAGGGACTGTAACCACGTGGATTTACAGCAAGAACTTTAAATTTGTACTCAGTTTCAGAGTGTAAACCTAAGATAAAATAAGTAGTTTTTTAATAATGTTATACTTCATCAATTTGCATATATGTGCAGTTACATAATTAATTTAGAAGGTGATATATCTCTGTATCTGCATGCATATATAGAGTTAAATACATCAGTGCAATAATGCTAATTAAATTATATTCCAAACTTACCAATGATTTCACACACAGTTTGTGTTCTGCATGATTCATTTCTGCCTCGTGCGTTACCAGCAATTGGCCAGTATGTTATAAGATATTCTGTGCTGGAAAATCCACCATTAAAGCCTTCGTTCCATCTTAAAGTCACTTTATCAGAACTGGCATCAACTAACTCCACATTAGATGGTCTCTCTGGAACACCTAAAAATCATATGCTTCTTTAGAAATAGTTTATCAAAACTCTTCTTTAAAAAATGGATAATACCAATTTTATTAATGGGAGATTGAACACATAGTGCAATATTTAACTTTATAATGGTTTTAAGAAGATGCAAGGCATTTTAATAGATAAGACAAGAACTTTTGCTTTTGAAAAGAATGACATGAAGACAATATAATAATTTCTTTATAACTAAGTGAATAAAAATAAAAATTGTATAAATAGTTCCAGTTTAATTATTTTCATGATGAATATTTTGCAATAAATTGGCCAGTTTTATGGGAACAATGCTTGACTTATGTTGATTTCCTAACAGCCGTTTTATAATCATAAAATTAATTAAAACATCATTTTAAGAATGAAAATGTAATTCTAAATATATAAAAACTAAAATAATCAAAAGGAAAACATACCTTTCTTCACTAGCTTTATAATGGTTTTCTTATCTCCATTAACTGTATTATAAGCTCGACAAGTGTATTCACCATAATCATCTTCTGTAATGTCTTTGATAGAGAGTGTCCCAATGTAAGTGTCACCTCCAATATCAGTGACATTTGTTCCATAATTGTTATAATTATTCCCTTCAAGCAATCTCCCATAATGATGCCATTCAAAAGTAGGTGGGGGATAAGCTTGCATAATACATTTCAGGACAGCTGTTTCTCGGGGGTCAAATGCCACTCTGTTATAGGTATGCTTGACAATAGGTGAATCTAAATGACCATGGTAAATATGTAAGTCTTTGTAAATATAATGAACAAGTTATTTTTTCCCTAGTTTTGTACTCAATCATAAATTTTGTATTTTGTTTTCCTTATACAATGACATTAATTAGCACTAACATTTCTTTTATCCATATTGGAACATTTTCATAATATTTATTTACCTAGATAAGTGTAAAAGCTTTCTTTACATTTATATACAAAACAAAGATCACAAAACTGAAATTAGATCATTAAATGAGTAAGACAGTTTAAAAATAACTAAAATAGATACAAATGTCAAAATTATACTCAGGTTGACACATAGCCATTTCACATTAATTTAGAATTTTTATTATGCTAATGTATAATTTTTATATCCTGACATAGAGCATAATCACTCAGAGGGTTAGTAAAATATATAATTAATACAAATTGTTTTATAAAGTGCTGTACTGTAAAAAAACAAACAGTTAAGAAAACTAGCCTCAACCCATGAGGATGCACATCGGGCCTGGCAAGCACGGTCATTACAAAAATATAATATAAAAATTTCTCCCTAAGGTGAAATTTTTCGACCTTCTCAGTAGTTGCCTTCAAGGTCATGTATGTGTCACTCTCAAGCATTTCCAGAATAGTTCTGTCCCTCTTTTCTCAAAAACTGAGAAGTCGACCTTCAGATAGCTGACGTGTGCACTCGCATTGTCATTTAGAATAGTGAAAGAGATCAGGCAATTGCAAAAATGTCTAAATGTCTCACTATTTGAGTTATGATGATGAAATAAAAAGATTACAGAAACTATTAGTTGAATTGCTAATTGATGGAGATTCAGTTAATGAAGAAGACAAAGAAATAGTCGATGAAGAACAAATGAGTGATCACCAATCAAATTCTGAAGAGGAAGCAATGAATCTAGTAATGAATCAATTATTTCTGTGTCCACAAATCACTATCTTGGCAAAGATAGAGTGACAAAATGGGATAAAAAAGAACCAAGACTTGCTGTGAGAACTCTTGCTTGAAACACGGTGAAAAAAATTGCCCAGAACTGTTGGTGAAGCAAAATTTGTGTCCTCCCCTATGAATTCTTGGCAACTGCTTATGGATGAAATAATAGTAAAAATTCTAGTAGACTGTGTGAGCATTTATATCGAATCTATTTAGAAAAGAAAGAGATGCTTGACCCACAAATATTACAGAAATCAGAGCATTTATCGGTCTTCTTTATTTTGGAGGACTCCATAAAGCTTCTCAACTAAATGTTCATGACCTTTAGGTGGCTGATGCAACAGGGCTCGACACTTTTCATCGAACAATGTCTTACAAATGATTTTTTATTTCTAATGAGTTTTTTGAGATTTGATGACATAAGAGATCATCCTTCTAGATGGGAAATAGATAAACTTGCTCCCATAAGAAATGTATTTGAAAAGTTTGCTGAAAATTGCAAAAATGCTTTGAGTCTTGCCGAATATGTCACAATTGACGAAAAATTAGAACTCTTTTGAGGAAGATGCTCCTTTCATGTGAAGATTTAAAAGGTGAATCAGAGGCCGATGATGATTAAGTAGAGGCTTTATTAAAGGATGGAATTAATCACGCACATGGCATAGCACACTTCTACATACCACACAAAAAACAAACACTACACTGAACAAGTGTTGCCAATACAACATAAGCAAGATATAAACAGTTATGGTCAATATATATATAACATCAAATCATAAACCAGGGAGTAAGGGTGATTATTCTCAACATTTCGTCAATATATTTCAAGTAAACTTGCAAAATATGGAATTAAAGTATTTGCTCTAGTTGATGCAAGGACATTTTACACTCCAGATCTTGAAATTTATGCAGGAACACAAACCACAGGGAGTATAGCTCTAAAAATCATACTGATAAAGTTGTCTGGAGATTGCTGGAGCCTATTTCGAATTCAGGATGCAACCAGACTAGAGTACTGTTATACCTTGACAAAGGATCTCCTTGAAAAGAAAATTACACTCCAGGAAACTATCAGAAAAAATAAAAAAGAATTGCCAAAACAATTTATATGTGGCAGAAAAAGAAAAGTATATTCATCATTATCTGGATTAAAAAAAATATGATATAATGTCCTACACACCAAAGAAAAACAAATGCATTGTTCTCTTGCCCACCATGCATAATAAAAGCATCACTGATTTTTCAACTGGAGAAACAAACAAAAAAATAAAAAAAACTACAAATTATAATTTTCTACAATTTAACAAAGAGTGCTGTAGATGTAGCGTGTGAAATGTGATCCATTTACACTATTGCCAGAATTAGTAACAGATGGCCAATGACAATATTCTTCAGTATGTTGAACATCGCAGCTATAAATGCTAGAATATTACTGTTATCTGCAAAATCGCCAGCAACGCAATATAGGAAACAAAGTTTATTTATCAAAGAGCTTGCATTAGAACTTTTGAAGGATCACATTCAAGAAAGAAGTTTACAGCTAAATCTTCCACGCAAATTGAGTGAAAAATTAAATTGCAGGTATAAAGAAGACTATGAAGGACACCTAGCAAAAAACACATGTGTTCCAGGAAAAAGTGCCATTATGTCCTAGTGTAAAGGACCGGAAATAACAAATTTGCTGTGTTAAGTGTGCGAAAATGCATGCTTGTTTGCAAAAAATGTGAAATTTAACTTTTATTTTGATGTTATTTCTATAAAAATTTAATATTGCTTAAATTAGTACTAAATTTCATTTGAGCTAAAAAAAACTCAGTTTGATTTTTGTGGTTAGTAATAAATAATTTCAATCTTAAATTTTTTTTAAATACAATTTTATTAGACTTATTTAACTTAAAAGTGTATTTTTGTATTTTATATACTCTGTTTTTATTACTTAATTGTTTTTCTTCAATGACACAAGCAATTTTCTTATTGTTTTCTTAAGAAATAATGCTTCAAGGCCTATGGAGCCCAATATGCATCCTCACATAGCTACAAGCAGCATGCGTCTTCGCAGGTTAAAAAAAAAACAATATAATTTAATTACAATAAGTTTTTAAAGATAATCTATTTTCACTTACGTTCAACCTTTAAAATCATTTCAGAGAAGTCATTTTTAAAGCCATTGTCATAAATACATGCAAACTTTCCACGATCCTCTGAAGTGAGACGACCATTTTTACGATCTCTTCCTTCAAACTTAAGACTACTTTGAAGTAAATTAACATTGTTGTCTTCAATACTATTTATACTTTCTATTTTGAAGAAACCACTATCTGCTGGAATGGTTTGCCCATTATGCGTCCACTGAACTTGTGGCATAGGTTTTCCTCGAGCTCGACACGTAATGGCAAAATTTGAATCACCTTCTTTTTGCATCAATTCAGGTCTTAACTTTAATACCACGGAAACGGGTTCTGAAATTTAAAACAATATAACATTAGAATAATAGTTCGTATATATTATTACTTTCTTAAACTTCAGAAATTTTGATATAATTAAGAAAATATGTAATTATGATTGTTTGAGCTAGTAAAGCTTTTATAACAAAGAATTAACAAATGTTTAAATGAATGAGTAGCATCTTAAATTTTCAAAATTGTTAATGATAATAACAGAACAAATAATAATGCAGCTAAATTTGTTCAAAATAATGAGAGTCTAATTTCTAGTACAATATAAACTTAAGAAACAGAAGGAAAAATTTTAAAATCACATTATGCCTAAAAACTAAAATTTTACAATAAAACAACAATATACAGTATAAGTTATTTTGTCGCCGTCTAAAAAATAATGTTTATTATTAAACCATATAAAATTAATAATTAATCCAATGATTTTTAATTAGATACAGAATTTACATAAAAAATATTGAACAGTTAAGACAAAACTGGACCTATTACGACAATATTTCTTTTCAAATATTTGACTTATGGGAAGAAAAAAATATAATATACATATATCTCAAGCACTATAATTAGTCTGCTATGATAGATTAAATTTTTGCAAATATTATTATAAAATTTTTAATGATATATGCTGTATAATTACATTATTATTATATATTATAAAACTGATTACTTACATAAGAAGTATCTCTATATTTAAATAATATACCATCATAAACTGTGATTAAGGTGTATATGTACATAAAGAAGTGCTAATGAAGCAAGAATTCATTATCTTCAAAAGAACTTACATAATAATGCAGAGCACATATGCTTTACTATAAAATAATTCTTATATAAAACTGTAAAAATTATTTTAGCTGTTATTTTACAGCTACATATGCCAAAAACATTGCAAATCTCAAAATTTATAATCTGGCTATTAATGTATAAAATGAAAGCAGAAAATAAATAAAAACTAAAAATATAAATAAAAATAAATTGTTAAATATAAATAAATATTATTGTTTAAAAATGTGAGTGAAAAGTGCAGAATGGACCAAATAACTTACCATAAACAGTAAGATAAGCTGATGCAATTGAACCAGATCCTAAAATGTTATTAGTTTGGCAATAATATTGCCCTTCAAGACTGACATGAGCTGATGGTATTGTATAATTAGCATCTCGACTGAGTATAATATTTTCTTGACCTTCCCTCCACCATTTATACTGAGGTAAAGGATAACCAAGAGGCTTTGCCGTGCACTGCAGTGTAAAAGGTTTGCCAGAGACTGCTTCAAGTGTGGAAGGTCTAATAATTGTTTCACCAGGTTTATCTGCAATAGGATTTGTAAACATAAGTAATTACTCACAATATTAACCTTAGTATTTAAATTACTTATATTTATTAATAAAGAAAGCATTAAAATTAATCAGCCCTTACATAAATTTACTGAAACCAGTCACTATTATGTCTACAGGATTTCAAACACTTGAAATATGCATATTAAAATTATAGGAGATGCTTTCTTTGTTACAATATGATGTTTTCAATATACAAAGGAATATATAATTATTATTTTTCTCAGTTTAATAATAATTTCGTAATCATATATACTTAACTATTTAGAATGTAAGTTACAATATATAATTAAATACAGCTGAAGTAGCAATTATTATCTTTATAAGTTTATCCATTTCATTACAAAACCATTATCGAAGCATTATGACTTTCCTAGGACAATAGGTGGTGACAAATTTGATATAAGTTTGATGGAAAAAGTGATAACTATAGCGAAACTTATTAAAAATGTTTAATCCTTAGAATGATAATAAACTCATTTGCCAGTTTTAGGTGCAAAATAAAAAATATTGCAGTAATTTCTCAATATCCTGTTATCCAAAAGAATAAAAAAGGATCTAAAGAATTCAAATAATCCAAAAGAATAATAAATATCAGTAAAAATTCTAAATTAATGTAGAATTCATTTTGTTTTTAATGCATAAAAGTTAGCAGAAGCATTCCTTGATATTTTCTAAATATAATCTTTACAAAATAATTAGTTTCAGAAAGCATAGCTCATTTTATGGACAGGACAGAATATGAGTTCCTTTAACAGAAGATTTAACAATAATTAACTCTTTATCTACCAGATAACTTGCATACACTTCTCAAAATATAAATATTGTTGAAATATGTGATTAAATAAATATTTATGTATGACTAAAGGTAATTTTAAAGGTAAAAACTTACGTTTGATATGTATTATAATAGAAGATTTATTAGATGACTCATATTGCATAGATGAACCTGATGGACGAATTGTGACTGAAGCTTTGCAAGTATACTTCCCAGCATCTTCTGAAGATACTGAATCAAGTCTCAAGGTGTCCCCAGTTTGACGAAAGAAAGGATCATCTTCTTTAAACCATTCAATAGTATGAGGAGGAGGATTAGATGCAATATTACATTTAACTGCTAAAGATTCTGTTAATGATACTTCCTTTTCTGGAATCAAATTTACTTCCGGACCATCTAAAAGAAATGAACGATAAAATTAAAATACAATATTTTTTCACATTTTACATAATATTATATCAGCCACTTAAATTGTAATATTTAACTACTGAGCAGCAGTACAGGCTTTATCCAGTTATGAGATGTTTCATCACTTGGTACATATTGGCTTATAATTTAAGATATTTTGCATTTTTACTTTCTTTAATAATGTAAATATCCTTTGATGAATGTAAATTTATGAAAAGTGAGATTTAAATAAGTAATTATGCAAGCTAAAAAATGCTATTTAAATGCAGGTCTACAATCAAGTATTATGAATAATTGTTTCCTTGTTCCATATTTATAAATTTGCTTAATTAATTGCATATTTATTTGTTGAAAGTCTGGAAATTTTTCAATAAGTAGATGGAAGCTTAAAGTTTTCTTGCCAGCTGAACTTCCTTTTGTTATACATTCATACTCCACCATAAAGAACAGTCATTTAGTTTGCTATATCCAACTTGATGCAGGAAAAAAAAAATAGATTATGTCACAAAATAGTGTAAAAATTAATTGATGAATCACAAAAAAGGCTAATTAACATCTCCCAAGAAAGTAAATATCAGTCAGTAATGATACATCAATCATATTTTTTAATTTTAATTTCAAAAAAGTCATATTATGGGTTAATTACAATTAATATCGCATACAATTACTAAATCTATTCCCTCTCCCAAAGTTTCCCGTACAGTAATAATTTATACAATAAATTACTTAGCATATATTCATGGTTTATACCCATCTTCCCAATTACACAATTCTATCTAAAATACACATTTATAATAATGAAAAATCATTTTATCCATAAAAATATAAAAACACTAAAAATGAATAACAAAAAATGCTGATGAATTTACCTTTAATTTTTATTTAATTCCTGAACACAAAAATAATCCATAATATTATGCTAGCATGATACACATTGTTCAAATATGTTATACATATTTTTGTCCAAAAATTGAAAAGATTCCATTGTTTTTTTGGTTCTAGAGATTAGATGAATAAAAATTCATTAGGTACACATTATACTTTTAGTATATGATGCGGTAAGGAATTAATTCGTTTTTCGTTTGTTGCATTTTTTGAAAATTTTCATCAGCATCAGAAGAAGAATCTTTGACATCAGCATTTCTCATTTTAATTTCCACCATAATATTTTCATCACTTGCAACTAAGTGGTTAGAAAAAAAATGGGATTTCAATATTTTCGGAATATGATATGGAACTTTTCCAGACATGCAATAATGATGTCATTACATGTGAATTCTTCTCCAAAATTCTTAAAACAGCTGCTTTCTATAATGATTCATTAAGCTCCTGCTCATGCCTTACTCCATACACTCAGACTGAAGTTGCACTTAGCAAGAAAATAGTCTTAATCCGATTTTAGTTCTTGACACATATGAGTAGCACAGTTGTGGGTAAAATATAAAAGCATTCAGCATTGCAAACAGTATAATGGCTGTGGCAAAATGGTCATTACGTTTCTGCAACTGCGTCCCAAATCAAAACAAACCATTATACACGGTTTGTTTGGGGGGAGAGAGACTAGTCCTCATTCCCATTTAGTGTTTGATGTTAATTTAAGAAATCTGGAAAGTACATATGGCCGTAATTTTGAAGTACTTTCTCAGAACAAAATATGTGGATCTGTTCCAAAAGTAGTTGATCACAATACCTTAAAAGAATTAAAAGAAAGAAATATTACCTTGTCTGATTTGCAAGCTACAGAATATGACATTGAATTGCTTTTAGGAGCAGATGCCATAGGGGACATTATTACTGGCAGCTCTCTGAAACTGAACTCGGGTGTAACTGTAGTGGAGACTAAATTTGGATACACTGTGATTGGCAAAGTAAATAACTTAGTCACTATTCCAGCATTGCTAGAAAATAATTTATGCAGCAATGCAGTTTCGTTGCACTGTGCTAATTTTGGTGTAACCGAACTCTGGAAATTAGATGCCATTGGCATAACAGATCCAACAGAAGATGTTAAACGTAAGCTTGCTCACTGTGACACCCTTAAGCAATTCAAAGAGAATTTAAATGTTCTTCCAAATGGACGATATGAATTGCCACTACCTTTTAAATCTGAAATCCTGTTACCTAATAACAAGTCTATGACCTTTAGAAGGCACCACCGAATGTGCCAGCGAATTAAAGAGAAAAACCAGTTAAATGACTATAAGGTAGTTTTTAAGCAATGGGAAGATTTAAAAATAATAGAAAAGGTTCCTGAAACTGAAATTGACAATTTGGGTTATTATTTGCCCCATAGACCTGTCATAAAACTTTCTAGCCAGACAATGAAAGTAAGGCCGGTGTTCGATGCTTCGGCCAGAGAGAAAAATCAGCCGTCTTTAAATGATTGTTTAAACACAGGCCCAAACTTAATTGGACTTATACCTGATATAATTGACAGGTTTAGATTGTATGCAATTGGTTTATCATCGGACATTGAAAAAGCGTTCCTTCAGCTTAGTATTATACCAGAACACAGAGATTTTTTGAGGTTTTTTCTTCCAGGTCTTGAAGAACCTATGATTTACAGACACTGTAGAGTGGTGTTCGGTGTTTGTTCATCTCCGTTCCAACTCTCAGCATCGATAGAGCATCTCTTGGATAATTCACCTGCCGAGTTTGACGATGTGACCCAAAAATTAAAGCATTCGTTTTATGTCGATAATTGCGTCACTGGGGTTCAAGATATCAAACAGCAAGAAAATTTTATAGTTAAGGCGACAGAAGTAATGGCTCGAGGATGTTTTAATCTACGGGGTTGGGAAAGTAATGTTCCGGGTAATTTTATCTCTCGTAGTTCAGGTGTAACTTCGCTTCTTGGAATCTTATGGGATTTGGACAAAGATACATTGAAATGTAATTTTAATTACTCAATGGACAATGAGATAAGTAAACGTAATATTTTGGCTATAGTACATAAAATTTTTGATCCTCAGGGTTTTTTGAGTCCAACCACCTTATTACCAAAATTATTATTACAGGAGGCTTGGACTATGAAATTAAAATGGGACGATCCCTTGCCCGACAATATTCAAAAAACTTTTCAGAAATGGCGGGATGAAATTAAATATCTTGAGAAAATTAGTATTCCACGCTATGTAGAAATAAATGAGACTTCAGAGTTGCATCTGTTCGTTGATGCATGTAAGAGCTCCTATGGTGCATGTGTCTACATTCGAACTGTAACGCCTGTGGGAGTCAACATTCGGTTGATCAGAGCCAAATCCAGGGTAGCACCGTTAAAAACTTTGACAATTCCCCGTTTGGAATTAATGGCTTGTTGTATTGGTGCGAGATTGGTTCACTCAATATACGCCGCCTTGGATTTGCCTGTTTTGAAAATTATTGCATGGAGTGACTCTATGGTAGCACTCTGGTGGATTAAGAACCGTGGTGATTGGTCAGTTTTCGTAGCAAATAGAATAAATGAAATAAATAGTCTGATTCCTTCTCAGTTTTGGCGCCATGTACCAGGTGATTTAAACCCCGCAGATTTACTCTCAAGAGGCAGTTCCCCTCGTTCATTTTCCGATTCTCTTTGGTGGGAAGGCCCGTCCTGGCTCCTGGAACCTCTTCAAAATTGGCCCCCAGACCGCCTGGCTTACGAGACCTCTGAGGTAGAGCGAGAAAAAAGAAAAGTCAGGTTATGCAATCTTAATTCAATTGAAGAGGAAATACCTTGGTATGCTACTAGGTTTTCAAATTATCAATCCATCATTCGACTAGTCTCATGGGTATTGCGGTTTGTAAAAAATGCAAGAAGTAAGCGTGCATTTCGTGAGACTGGAGATTTAACCGTTCATGAAATGGAACAGGCAGAAAAAACTCTCGTAAAAATTGTACAAAGTAGGTATTTTCCCTCCGCGGACTCTGTTCCTAATATGAGTTTCATTTCAGACGGAGAGGGTATAAAAAGGGTGAAAACCCGTATTACAGAGCGATCAGACAACCCTGAATTTATTTGTCCAATTATTTTACCAGGCCAGTGCATTTTCACACAGCGCCTGATCGAATATTATCATTTGCAAAATTGTCACGCTGGTACCCAAATACTCCTCGGAATAATAAGGGAACGATTTTGGATAGTGAGGGGCAGAAGAGCAGTCAGGAAAGTCGTAAAAAATTGTGTAAGATGCCATCGATATAAGGCCAAGTCTCCTGGTTGCGAATCGGTGCCCCTGCCGGGCGATCGTGTCAATGACGCTGCAGTGTTCGAGGTGGTTGGAGTTGATTTGGCAGGACCCTTGTACGTGAAGGGAGGTGAAAAAGTTTGGATTGTTTTGTTTACGTGCGCAATATATAGAGCGATTCATCTGGAATTGACTTCATCACTGTCTACCGACACCTTCTTGATGTCTTTGAGACGATTCGTAGCCAGAAGGGGGAGACCGAGAATAATTTATTCCGACAACGGAACTAATTTTCGAGGAGCGCAAAGAGAACTAAGTAACATCGATTGGGAAAAAATTTTGAGGCAAACGGCTACAGAACGCATAATATGGAAATTTAATCCCCCCACAGCTGCTTGGTGGGGCGGCTGGTGGGAGAGGTTAGTTCGTATGGTAAAGGAACTGTTGAGAAGGACACTCGGTAACGCAGTTCTTACAACCGAGGAGTTGCAAACAGTATTGTGCGACTGTGAGTCAATAATTAACTCTAGACCTCTTACCTATCTGTCCGAAAATTCAGATGATTTAGTCCCACTTTCCCCAGCTATGTTTCTCATCGAGAATCGCAACTCAGGTGTTCCCGATGTTGATTTCTGCGATTCAAAAAATCTTCGAAGGAGGGTTAGACATCGCCAAAAACTATTTAATGATTTAAGACATAGATTTAGGAAGGAATATTTAGGCCTTCTCGTCCAGAATAAAATTCAGAAAGGTCCATCATCAGAGCTGCGGCTGGGTGAAATTGTCCTAATCGGAGATGACGTCAAAAAACGGATGCATTGGCCTTTAGCAAGGGTCGTTCGACTGATTCCCGGAAAAGATGGCAAGGTGAGAACTGTGGAATTGAAAACTCAAGCTGGTGTTCTGCTACGTCCCATTCAGCGGGTCTTTCCTTTGGAAGTGCAATTAACGGACACCCCCACTGATACTTTGCAGAATAATTCTTTTACTAATCCTTTTTCTTCTTTTTCTAGTGATGAACTTTCTGATCATAATGACTCTTTGAATGACTCTACTAATGTTCTACGTAAAGTGTCAAGATTTGGACGTGTCATCAAGGTGCCTAATAAATTGGATCTCTTCAACCAGGTACTGTATGTCTTTGAGTCAGACTGAAGTCGACTCAAAGAGGGGGAGTATGTAGGAGACAGCTTCATTAGGACAGATTACGCAACAGCCGGGCGGCGCCAACAGGAGTGCCTCTTGGGATAGGACTATTTTTATTATTACTTTTTCTTTAACTGTAAAAGAGACGGAGAAATTGTTATGTAAGAGAGTAGTGTAACGTTTCGCTAGTAATGAGATATCTGTATTAAAAATTTTGATTTAAAGTAATCCCTGCTGTGATTATTTCTTTCGAACCTGCACGTTGTAACCCAGAGAGTTGCAACAGATACAATAGTATTAATTTTCATAGCATTATTATGTGATTATGATTCATTACTAATTAATCTACAACTTTTAGAAGTGTGTACAGTGGGTAATGAATTACCCTGTATGTTTGTGCGTGTATGTATATTATATATAGAGAGAGCCATATGTAACATTGGATCATAAATATATTGATTTAGTTTAACAAACAAATGAGATAAAGTAGACTTTCAGAATGCAATAATTTTATTCATTTGGTGCATTTTAATAAAGTTATACAAAAAGTTCCCCTCCCCATGTGCTCTGTGTAGCAAAAAACTGCAAATGGATAAATTAATTTCTTAGGTAACCTTTTAAAAATTCCAAAGCTTTTTCAAACCAAACAACATGAATATATATTTCTATATAATTCTGTTTCTAGAAATACTAAAATTAAGAATTTCCTATTTGCATTGTGTGTGTGTCAGTTAATATATTTTTCAGAAGTTTTTGTTTTAAAGACTTGTTTATAACAGGCTAAATAGTTATTTGCTATTTGACATCTTCTTTTTAGAGGATTTTTAAAAATTCACCCCTCACGAATTTTATCTATTTTTTTCAAAGAAGTTAAATTAAAAACTTAATTGATTTAAAAAAGTGGATAATTTCTGACAGACAAAAGTTGTTTTTGCTTACAATATTTTCCTTAAGTAACTCTTTAAAGACATTCATCAAACATAACATTTACCATGAAATAATTTAAATATTTTCTACTTTTTAGAAATATTACTTAATTGATAAATAATGTATTGTTGTATAAAAATATTTGCAAAGTAGTTAAACTATGCTAAAAAAAATCTAGCATTGCATACCAGTGCTTAATAATAACTCTTTTAATGTAAATTACAACTCTGAGGTTGTAATTTACATTCAAATTGAAGCAGATTCAATTTCACAGTGATTTTTTTTCTTTTTATTTACACAAAAATTCTTTAGTGTATAAATTTATAAAACAAAAACAATTTGCAAGGATTTCGGTAATACTTACGTAAAACAGAAAGTTCTAAATTTATTTGGGCTGCTTCACCAATTCCATTTTCTGCCACACAAGTATATGTACCACTGTCATCTGGATGAACAGAAGGAATAGTATGATTTGCAGTATGTGACAAAAGTTGGCCTGATTTCAACCATCGCACTGATCGTGCTGGTGGATTTGCTAAAACTGAACAAGCAAGAGTAGCATCACTTCCACTCAGCACTCTCAGAGGATTGTAGGGACCAACTGTAATTCTAGGAGCATCTGTAAATAAAAATAAGTTTATAAAGTTTAAATAAAAAACATAATTATAAAAAGCATTGGATGAACAAAATATTTCTTGAATGCATTTCATTTCATATACCGTAATAACTTTGATGCCCAGAATAAAAAATTTCTTGCTAGCAAAGTTAATATCTCAAAATATCATATAGTTTAGAAATAAATTTCTCCAATTCAGATGCAGTATGTTAATTTGATTCTTAAGTCAGCTGAATACTGAAAATTAGCATTCATTTTGAAAGCTTTTTTTTTTTTTTTATCAAAAAAAAAATTTTATCTTGACTTAATATTGATAAATACTATTCTCTCTATCACTTACAAATTGATTAAGTTCTGAAGATTATAATGATGTTTTAACTCTTTCATTCTCTATTTTATTTATTTATTCTCAGATGCAAATTTTAACATGCATTTTTAATTTATTCACTTCTCCATGTTACATTATTAAGTCCTCAGGGCAGAATATAAATTCATTTTATCCTGCATATTGTAGACTCTTCAGAATTACAGGATACGTTTTTGGCAAATGTCATATAAATATAGACAAATATGCAATGTGTAATGTAGCAACATGTGGAAAACAGATCCCAGACTTGCCTTAATTCACGAGGGTACCTTTAGTCCAGTTAAGAAACAATTCCTTGGTCTGTCTTTAGCTAATAAGTTTGAATTAAAAGATCATGGATGAAATGTGTACCTTAACATATGGCCACATATAACACTGCACATCTTCACTGCTGATTGTATGCACCAAGGTGATGACCCAGATGTGATCACTACTTCCTCCCACCAATTGAAACAAATGTATTCCAATGCCTCCAGATCTCAACTCAAGTAGGTTTGCATACATCCACTGATGCAACAGAAATTGCAACAATTGCATGCCATGTTAAAACAATAAAGTGGAAGACTGTGTATTAATACACAAAAAACAGATCCCTTATTTGTTCTTTGAGCAAAAGTGCTCTTTTGTTCCACTGGTCCCTAAGTTTTAGTTAGTAGACAAGAATTCTTGGATTTAGTCAAAATTTTGGACTGTGGATAATTTTCTCCTTAAATTGCACCAACACTGCAGCATTCCTTCATCAGGAATTTTAAGTGCCAAACATAATATTTGGGCATAAATGTGCCCAAATATTATGTTTTGGGCACATTTATGTATTTTACACTCTGCTTAAATGCTTTTCAGTTGATGCACTGTTCACAAAACTTTTGTTATGAATCAGTGTACATAAAACTAATATTAAATCAAATGCTTATGTTATTATTTAATGACCAAAGTTCTTCCCCCCCCCAGTGGCAGATTGTGAACAGTATGTAACCAAGTCCATTAATCTATACCAGGGGTCGCCAAAGTGGTCTATATAGACCCCTAGGGGTCTATTTAACAACAGTAGGGGTCTATCTGACTCAAGGGGTCGAATGGGGGTCTATTGCGACTCGAAGGAAAAACAGTTCTTAATACGCAAATCACACATATCTAACTGCGTACGTAAAAATTTAAAATATTTTTATAATTGACTTAATATTATTTTCTTTATAGAAAATAATGAATCAGAAAACATTCTGCCCCTTTTTTCCTTTTCGGTTTTCGTATGTATACTGTGACGACAGAATTTCTGAACGAAATAAATCCTGTTCTAAGCAATGAACTCCAAAACAATAAGAACCATATTTTTTATTTAGCAGACTTATTTGGAAAATTTAATGACGTTCAAACAAAACTGCAAGGAAAAGATGTAACAATTATCCAAGCTCGGACAATACTGTTAGGCTTCCAAGTAAAATTAAATTTATTTAGATCTTCATTGCTACGTAAGGATTATAAGTATTTTTCAAATCTGCAACAATTAAAAATAAAAGAAGAAGACTTGGAAATATATACAAATCATCTTCAAAAATTAAGCGACGATTTTAAACTGCGCTTTGTTGATTTGGAAAACATCGACATCCCTGATTGGATTATTGCGCCATTTTCGGCGCAAATTGATAACGTCGACATCAACATACAAGATGAGCTTGCTGAACTATTGTCCGATCTTGAAGCAAAAACGCTTATTAAAAATTTGACAATACATAAATTTTGGACTAATATAAATATAAAGCAAAAATATGTGAAACTTTACGAAATGGTTCAGCCATTTATGCTGGCGTTTCCAAGTTCGTATATGGTTGAAGCCGGTTTCAGTCACGTTAATTCAATTTTAACTAAAAACAGAAATAAATTAAATGTGGAGCTTCGAGGGGATTTACGGTTAAAATTGACTAATTTCGAACCCAATATAGCGAACCTTGCCAAGAAACACCAGGCACACTCATCTCATTAAGAAGTAAAAAATCTGTAGCTACTTTACTTACTGTTTCTGATTTATTAAATATTTAGACTAATATATAGTTTTATTTTAATTACCTGAAAATTACCTTTGTGGGGGTCTATGGAGATTTCGAAAAATTATATAGGGGGCGATGATCAAAAAAGTTTGGCGACCCCTGATCTATACTAAGGCCAGATCTGGTGGTCTCTTTACTATGGAGGCATTCAATAGGTGGGCCACTATTGCCTCCTACGAAGGGACGGGCAGTTACAACCATGCCTTCTCCGAGATTCGAACCCAGGCCCTTCGGTGTTGTAGTCAGGCTTCCCTTATCACTATACCGTCTGGGCGGCAATGGCCAAACTTTAAAATATTACAGAAGCATGTACATAAATTATTTAATATTTCAAATTTCATTTTCATAATTGCTTGCAATGAAATGCAAACAAGAACTAAATTTTGATGTCTATGATAAGCTTTGCAATAAAAACTACTCAGGAATTGCAGTATTTTACTAGATATCTTAACAGAAACAATAGGTAAACGCATTTTCCTAAATGCAGATTTTAATAATAATGAACATAAAAAAACCACTAAACCATTTTAAAATTCATGTTGCATAACTTACATTGAACTCTTAATAAAACTGATGCTTCCAGTTTCCTATTTTCGTCCACAGCTCGGTTCCAGACAGAACATCGATAGGTGGCATTATCATCTTCCATACGAGGATCAATAGATAGAACACTAGTTGTTGGTCGGTCTGGTGAGCCTCCTTTTTGAAGTTGGCCTTGAAGTGCCCTCTGTCCTCTATACCATTGAATTAATGGATCAGGACTTCCACCTTGACTCATGCAAGTCAAAGCAAAAGTTTTACCTTCTATTCCCATTGGTTTCGGGGGTGTGATTTGTGGCACGCCAGGAGGAACTGTAATTTAAAAAAAAATCTTATAAATATGTCATGTAAAAAGAGCAAAAAAATAGTTCATAGATCAAAATGTAAAGTGAATTGCATAACAACATTTAATCATTTTCTAATATTAAATATTAAACTATGCAGAATTAATGCATTGTCAAATGTGCAGATAACAGAAATTACAGAAACATATAAAAATAACAGAAATATGTTTTTTAGAAAATAACAGAAATATGCCTATTTAGATGACAAAAATTAGACAACATTCAGCTTTACTGATTTTTAAGTTAAATGAAAAGATCTTAAACAATTTTCATACAAAACTTAATGTCAAATAATAATTCCTCTAATTTTATGTATCCCTAAATATATTTATTGGATGAAACTTATTTATTATACAAATATTATATTATTATATTATTTATTTATTATATTTCATCCAATAAATATATTTATTATATAAAATATACATCCTTAAATGTATTTATTACATGAAAACACTTAATGTGTAAGACAAACTATTCAGTAAATATCCTGAGACAGCAGATATGATAGATATGTATAAAATGAATTTCTACACTTCAAAGTACAAGGTTCTTGCAATTTGTAACAAAAGTATGAGAAAACTTCATTAGTTACCTACAACCTAACAATATGCATTAAGGGGCCAGGTCATTAAAAGGCAAGTCAGAATACGCATTAAGCGGATACTTAAATTTTAAAAATGTGATTTTTGTTATAAATACTACCAACACAATATTCTATAAATATAAAACGAAACAAGTGTCACATACCTTTTTTGCATACAAAGGAGGATGAAAGGAGAAAACGTTTACTTTTATTCTAATCATTTCTTCCCCTCTTGAATACAAATATGCTGCATGTTCATTTTAGCCTTACTCTAATATTTTGGTTTATTTGTAAAAGTTTAGTAATTTTTCCCCCTTTTTTCCCTTACCCCTAACAACACTATTAAATATTTCCTAGCCGAATTTTTGCTTTTATTTCTTTTGAACTGCATTTTGATTTATTCATAAGAAATGAATTTGATTTCTTAAAAAAAAAATAATTAACTTAAAGTAATCGATTGTTTTTAATTCCTTGTAAGAAGTAAAAAAGCACGATTGTAATATCGAAAAATTTCGGGTATCATATTTCAACGAAAATATCCATTTTCACAGCTATCGAATGCAATTTAACGATGTTTTTGAGTGACATCTGTACATAAGAATAAAGGACTTTTTTCTCAAAAAGAAATAAATTATAAAACTGTTTTAAAATGGATTCTCAAGAGATATTTTCGTGGCGTCTGTGCGTACGTATGTATGTATGTATGTATGTATGTATGTATCTCCTATAACTCAAAAACGAGTAGCCTCAGAACATTGAAATTTTGTATATAGGACTGCTACAACATGTAGATGTGCACCTCCCTTTTTGGTTGCAAATGGCCGCACGAAAAGTATATATTGAGCTCTGATTTTCTATTCCTATATGTTGGCAAATTGCGCATTTTTGATTTTAAAATGATTGAATTATGTTGTTCTTATCTTTCGGTTAAGGTTTCTATGCCTTTAGTAAATCTGCATGCAATATTTGTAGAATTATCAACAATTTAAAAGTTGTCGCTAAGCCTAATTATTTCTACGAAAGCAGCCATATTTGTTTGTTTACATTTGAAACTTAGCAGAATAGTGGATGTGTTGCCAATCTATAAAAACTAAGCTTCGCAACAACAAAGATAACGCCTTTTATTATTGCAAATTAAATCATGCTTAACCCATTCTAGAATTTATTTGAGGAAATAAGTTTTTACGATTTACTTAAGATACTTTAAGATTTTAATATAGATATTTTGAGTTTTTATGTATTTTTGTCTTGTCGCGAAGTCAGATTTGAATTAGTTGAATGTGAAATGTTGAATCGTCTGTGAAAAACTGTTTCTTTTTTTTCCCCCTGTTTGTTTGTTTAATTTCTTTTATACATCGTTTTAGATTTATTATATTATTTCAATAGAATATGTGGCAACGATTAGATAATTCTCTAGATGATATAACTTTTTGTGCATTCTGAGTTATAAAATGGATGAGATGTAACGCTGTTAAGTGAACCTAGCGCCAGAGTGTCACTATGGTAGATAAACATAGTTAATTTTAAAGAGTACATTTATTGTACTTTGGTTTATGTGCTATCGGCGAAGTAGATTTAATTCAATCCAATAAGTTTAAATGAAATGCAAGAAAAAATGCGTATAATTTAATATTCCGTACAAGGAAGTCAAGTGGTTACACATCAGATTTTTTCATAAAGTAATAGTCAAATTTTACAAATATTAACCAACTGTATTTTTTAATCAAAAAACTGTGATAGTGAAATAAATAAAGCGAGTATTTCAAAATAAGTTAAACTATTAGCACAATAAACCCTGTAGATAAATACACAGAAATAACCCATTTCCTTTTAATTCCATGTCAGCATTATACTTAAAATACTCTTGTTAACATTTTCAATTCAGCTGACTACGAACGAATGCACCTAGTCTTTATAAACAGTTAATAGGTATTGTCCTACATGATCATTAACCAGAATTTATTTTTGCTAAAGTGCCAGCAACCGGCTGCCAAATTTGGCGATTTTTTGTCTGTCACGGTAACCACGCCATTTTGTCAAATTTTCTTTCGTATAGCAACCCATTTAGACAGCTTAAGTGTTTCTGTATATTTTTGTTAGTCCAAAACGGCTATTAATTTTGTTTTGGCATTTGGCGGTGGTTCATTATAAACGGCGTTTCACTTTTGAAATTACTGCCAGCAAATATTACACCCCAGCATTATATTTAAAGAAATTAAATAATGAAGAATCTGCATGAATGTATGTATGTTTCTCGCAAAGTGATAAAACAACGGTACCTAGAGCCATCAAATTTTAAATAACGTACATTTCCATCCGAATATGGGCATATGGAAGCCCAAATTTGGAATTTGTTTTATTACCTATTTCATATTTTGTAAAACTTTAACGAATTTTTGGATTAACTCAACGATTTCAAAGCGAGCAATAGCAACACTGTACGGAAAAAAGAAAAAAAAAACGTCCAGCGAGTGAGATTGTGTATCGGAAATTCTAAAGACATGCTCATTTTAAAATTATTTTGCGATACTGCTGTTGAACTGAATTCTATGGTTTAAATGCGAAGAACGTGATAATTAATAAATAAAGCTAACCCACAAAACGTTACAAAAACGACCCTTTGGGCGTAATGTAAAATCTTTTTTTTTATTATTATTATTATTACTTATTAGTCCAAAAGGGCTTTGCCCTGAAGAACTATTGTTTTCGCTTTGCGATTTTACGTCGGAAACATTAAATGTCATTTCACTTTTCAAACTGGTGCCACCAAATATTGCAGTCCTGTATTATATTTAAAGAAATTAAGTAATGAAGAATGTGCATAAATGTATGTATGTTTCTCGCATAGTGGTAAAACGACTGTACCTAGAGCCATCCAATTTTGAATGGCGTAATCCTGCTGCGAACATGGGCATCTAGAAGCCCAAATTTGAAATTTGGAATTTGTTTTATTATCGATTTCATATTTTATAAAACTTTAACGAATTTTTGATTAACAAACTCAAGGATTTCAAAGCGAGCAATGGCAACGTAGTACAGAAAAAACATTTTTATCTCCAGCGGGTAAGACTGCATATAGGAAATTCTAAAGATATGCTTAGTTTAAAACATAGATATTTAAAATTATTTTGCGATATTGTTCTTTTATGGTTTTACTGCTTACTTTTTATGGTTTTACTGAATTTTATGGTTTAAGTGCGAAGAATATGATATTTAATAAATACAGGTAACAAACACAAAAAAAAAAAAACGCTCCTTTGGACGTAATTTAAAATCTGATTACTTTCAGATTTTTTATTTTATTTATTTATTTTTGTAGAATTTTAACGAATTTTTGATTAACAAACTCACTGATTTCAAAGAGAACAATGGCAACGCTGTTTAAAAAAAAACAAATTATCTCCAGCGTGCAAGACCGTGTATCGGAAATTCTTCATACATGTTCTTTTTAAAATTTTGTGATATTGCTGTTGAATTAAATTTTATGATTTTGGAGCGAAGACCGTGATATTTAATAAATAAAGTTAACACACAAAACGTTAAAAAAAAACGCCCCTTTGGCCGTAATATAAAATCTGAAAGCTTTCAGATTTTTTTTTTAAACTATTTTTCTTATTTCTGCTCAGCTTTTTGTGAAGTATTCTAAACTCATTTATTTTTACATTTTCACTATGAACTTTATAAGGCTTACATAATTTTATGAAACGTTATATATTTTAAAAAATATCTCTCACTCTCTTCTTTCTTGTAAGAGTGCTATGTATCTATCAGACGCAATACATCATGCCATATTTTTGTCTTCAAAAGATTCATATAAAAATTAAAAAGCTTCTCTTAAGGCTTTAAAGTTGCGTATTTCCCTACTGTCCTTTTCAATGTTATCATCATCCTCCACCTCACACTCATCACTGAAATTTTTATTATTCTCCCAATTTACTAGGTGAATGATAAATTTGTCCACTTTTTAGTCCAAAGGGATTTAGTCCCGAAGGACTATTACTTTCGTTTTGCGATTTTGCGTCGATTCACTTGAATGCCCGTTTCACTTTTCAAATTGTTGCCACTAAATGTTATCGCTCTGCATTAAATTTTAAAAAATGAAAAATCTGCATAAATGTATGCATGTTTCTCTCATTGTGATAAAACCTAGAGCCATCGAATTTTGAATGACGTAATCCTACTGCGAATATGGGCATCTGGAAGCCCTAATTTTGAATTTGAAATTCGCTTTATTATCGATTTTATGTTTTGTAACATTTCAACGAATTTCTGATTAACAAACTAAATGATTTCAAAGCGAGCAATGGCAACACTGTACGGGGAAAAAAAAAAAAAACATTTTTATCTCCAGCGCACGAGACTTACGGAAATTCTAAAGATATGTTCATTTTAAAATGATTTTGCGATATTGATTTTGAACTGAATTTTATGGTTTGAGTATGTAGTACATGATATTTAATAAAAAAGGTAGCACACGAAACGTTAAAAAAACGCGCCTTTGGACGTAATTTAAAATCTGAAATCTTTCAGATTTTAGTGTTTTTTTTATTTTTTTTTTAAAGAGGCGTACGAATGTATAGTCACTCGGTGTCTGACTGTTATCCTTTATCCTTGTGAATTCGTCTTATATGCAAACTAGTCGTTCATCGTAATGTACGATAAATAACCCATCAAGCAACCCAACACTTATTTTTTTATAAAGGGGAGGCAAAAAGATCGACTACTGATAATGAAATTTGGGAATACTCTTGATTTCCGTTGCACTATTTTTTTTATTGTTACCACATTTTTCCAGTGATTTCTGTAAACGACAGCTCTTCTAATAAAGAACTCATTTGGTAAAGTACTGTTAATAGAAAATCTACTGTACTGATATTCCATGAGGCATTTAGATTTTCATTGTTCATCCACAAGACCTGGCAAAATGTCACTTCTTAGAAATATTACTAATTAAAGTCTTCCAAGATCCTTAATTTGCCTTTCAAGTTAAAAAAATGCGTTGCTTTTAAGGTTCGCCGAAAAATTAAAAAAAAAAAAAATACATATCGTTACTTAACAATTTATATTTTTATTTTATTTTTTAACTAGCCGCTGCGCGGCTAGCCTTCGTCTGGCTTTTAAGTGTACCGGAAAAATGCCTAAAGAGAACACCAAACATTAAATTTGAAAACTGCACGGAATTTTACTCTGCAGAACAATTTTATCGAAAAAGAAATAAACAACAACGGAAAAAAAATTCAGTTAAAAATGCATTACATATAAAAAGCATACAATGAAATAAGCAATATCCCTTAATACAAATATTAATTATCCTAATAAATAAATTAACCAACTTTCTGCTGCCTTCTCTAGACAAACGTCCAGTATCCAAGAGAAACATTAAATTTAAAAACTGCACAGA
>KK116662.1:4555-69288 GCA_000611955.2 Stegodyphus mimosarum | reverse complement strand
GGATATGAATTGGCAACAGGTTTCTATTTTGACAGAACATATTTTTTCCCCTCCTCTACAAGAACTATAACAAATGAAGTAACTATTTCAGGTGTTAATATTAAATGTCCCACACAAATTTCTTTACAGCCGCGTAATGCAGAAATTAGTAAATTACACTCTTGGACAAAAAAAAAACCACGCATTACGACACACCGAGAAGATATAAAGCAAATTGGACACAAATTGATATGCATACAAGTTTCGACGGAAAATGCAAAATTTTTCATTTTGGCTGCTAATGAATGAACGGTTGTCGCTACAGCGCATCTGATCTGCGCAACTGCCAGGATATTTAAGAAGAGAAATTACGATTTCAGGTCATAAATACTTCATTTCATTCCGTGTACTCTGGCAGACAGTAACTATGACTGCCATACAGGTGCGCGAACGATATGCGCAGATGTCAGAATTTGAGAGAGGTTGTGTAGTTGGGCTTAAAGAAGCCGGTTGGTCTGCGAATAGCTCAATATTTGAGCAGGAGTGATGCCACTATTAGACGATGTTGGCAAGAATGGGTGAACCATGGCCGCACACAGCGTCAAGAAAGGAGCGGTAGACCTAGAGAAACGACAGAACGTGAAGGCCGAGCAATCGTCAGAGCGGCACTCACAGCCCCAGATGCATCATTGTCATCGATTGTACGTGCAACTAGTGCTTCAGAGACCGCAAGGACCATTCACAGACGGCTCGTAGAAAAAGGGCTGAGGTTACGGCGCCCCTTGCGCCGACTACCACTGACCTCTGTGCAACGTCAAGCCCGTTTGCAGTGGTGTCGGGCTCATTCGCACTGGAATGTCACTGACTGAAGTAGAATAGTCTTCATGCTTGCCGAACATTACCTTGGTCAGTAAGGTCGCCGGATCTCTCTCCTATTGAGCACGTTTGGAGCATTATGGGCAGGGCCCTCCAGCTCGGAATGTTAACGATCTAAGGTGCCAGTTGGACAGAATTTGGCACGATATCCCTCAGGAGGACATCCGCAACCTCTATCAATCGATGCCAAGCCGAATAACTACTTGCATAAGGGCCAGAGGTGGACAAACGCGTTACTGACCTTTTTCACTTTGTGAAGCTCTATCACTTCAATAAATCATCCAATTTTTCTCAAACTGTAATCATTTGTTTTTCTTCAAATGCACATCATTTTTACCGATTTTTGTCCTTTTAGGATAACTTGTTCGTTTTTTTTTTTTTTTTTTTTTTTTTGTCTAAGAGTGGATTTCTGTTATCACGAATTCTTCATGCGTCAGCCTTGTAATCGATAGCTTATAGAAAGTGTTGCTAATAGCTAGAAGTTAATTCATCAGTATGGGTATAGGATCGCAAACTTTGTAAACTGTATGTCAATCTAGAACTTTGTAAATTGTAGAATCTAGAAACGTACCTTTTCAATAATTTGAATTCTTAACTATCTGTAAATTAAAAAAACGTTAATCTTATAGACTTTCTCAGATTTATTTTTTTAAATCGGTGTTTTAATTCTGGAACAATAATATTGTGTCTAAAGCACAGCTGCTTGAACGTATATTTAAGCGAACTTTGCCGCATGATAATTTCTTAAGCTTACACTTGCTTAAGAAATGGGAAGAGCTTCTAAAATCGACCAATGGGCATCAACTGCAGAATCTGCTTTCACATGATGTTTCATGAAAAAGGGAAACAAAAATTTATTTTCTGAAGTTCTGCAGAATATCTAACATGTATTCACATTTTGCTAACGAAACAGAACGGCGAAATCCTAACAACAGAATCTCACAATTGATTCTCAAAGACAATTCCTGTAAACACCCATCAGTTCTGTATATTGAATCGCAAACTAACTGATTGCCATACAATGTACTTTCTGTTTATCAATTACATTTCCATTTACGGAAACGCGTTAAGATTCTGCTATTAATTCTAATTTATTTTTGATTTAGGAGCTCATTTTCTGAACCGTTTACCAGATAGAACATCCTCGATAGGAAGGATATTAAAAAGTTTTATAGGAATAAATAGCATGTGCGATGCGTCGCACCCACATACTGCCGCACCTTACAGCCGATTACGTTGCAATCGCTTGTGGCAATACATGGAGAGGTGGGAGCGGGCAGTTCTTTTCCTCTGCGACCACCATCATCCGTATCTTCAGGTCGCGTTCCACATACAAGAGGATACTATGCCCTTTCTCATAACCTTGGCCGTCGAAATATTTGTAGAAGGGCAAACGTCTTTAATCGGAAATAAGAGACATTGAAAAAGAATAGTTTTACATACGAAACATGAAACAAATTCTCTAGAATACATAATTTTTTAACTGGATAACAGCATAATTCAGAAAAGGGTAAAATAATTTCTGGTTGAAAGTTCGAGTTCTTTTCCCATACACGAATCTGATTCATAATGAGAACAGGTTCTCAAGAAATTTTACTCGATTAATTAAATTTTAGGTTAAAATGGTGATGGGGAATGATTGTTTTTATTTGGGACCAATAAATTTTCTGGAATTTATTTCTCATGTAAAAATTTAAAAGAGAAGGTAAAAATAATTTTGTCAGGTTCCAAAAAAAGATATGTTACTTTTTTTCTCTGGTCTTCCCCCCCCACCACCACCACACACACAGCAAGTAAAGATCAAAAATTGATGCAAATAGACAATACCTAAGATTTTTTCAGTTATCTTCAATATCGTTAAAATGCATTGCACATCAGCGTAACAAAAGTAGTCATTTAAAATTAATTTTGTTTGTAATTTTTTGCAACAAATATTTTATAACTGTACATGTATGTCCTGAGGATTACCATATAAGTTGGTTGAAAAATCTTACAAAAGCAACCAAATTTATGAGCGTGGTTAACAATAAAATATTCCCATTAAAGTACGAATAGTTGTACAACATACTACTTGCAAAATTTTTAACTCTAGCTCTCGTGTGCAATTAAAATCTAAAAGAAATCTTAAAACAGTAATGAAATTTGGCAGTAACATACAGATATATCTTTTTCTTTAATTCATTTATAAGTGCATTTCCTTTCTTTTCTTTAATCAAACTCTTAACATTTTTCTAAATTTTAACAGCATTATTTCATATACTGGCACTTCCACTTTGCATTCGAAAAAGAAGATTTTATTTAAAAGCAAAAAATTAGATTGATCAATTAGTTGTTAATAACAGATACTGTTTATTTATTTAAAGATAAAATAATGTCTAAAGTATTAGACTTTAATATGAAGTTTTCAGACTGCAAAGATTTTTAATAGTATTGGTGGTCATCATCAATATTTATTATCTATACTTGTTTAAACTGATAAAAATAATAAAACTTTTACTAAATTCACATAGCATATCGTAAAAAAATTAAATAATAATAAGTGGCTTGTTGAAAAATTCTTGCATATGTGAACTAACATATGTGTAGAATAGATACGAATGTTTTAAATATATAACTCAAATAAAAAAGGTCTTAAAATTTATGCATACTTTATTTTCTAAATTTTTCGGAGTTAACGTAAATATACATGAGGTGCGTTAAGTTAGATTATATCACTTTAAATCTTTCGAGGATTATCAGCTTCTGAGCGGATGGATGCAGTTACGGAGTATTTTCAAGGAATATTCACTCATATTCACATTAGATTTGAAGAAAACAAAAAATAGCCAAGCTTTTGAGAGACTTGAAAAAAACTATTAGTACTTATCAATGGTCTTATGGTTTAATAAATATTTTTCTTATAAATTTAATTCAATGTGCAAATTTGCTGTTTGATAGCAAAGATATTAAATTTATTGCAGTTTAAAATTATAAAAAATCTCCGAAATCGGTTTAGTTTTTTTTACAAAATTTGACTCTTCAAAATAATTTAATCTTCCCGAGGTAAAAAAATCGGGGTTGATCTACACAGTCCAGTCACATTAATGTGACCACCACGTACTTTCCATGTCAGAGTTAAATAACCAATCACAGAAGGCAGGTGGCAGCACAGTGCAGTTGAGCGTATATAAAGGGTGTGTGAGGGTTTCGGAAAACATTTCAATCGTTGGCGTAATGCAGAAACGAAGCGATTTATCCGACTTCCAAAAGGGCATGATCATTGGCTTTCGGGCCAAGGGTGGAAGCATTTCCGAAACGGCTGAGTTTGTGAACTGTTCGCGTGCCGCCGTGGTAAAAGTGTACCGTGCATGGCAAAATGGGACTGTCCAAAATCAGCGACGTGGCAAATGTGGTGCACCACGGGCCATAGATGACAGAGGCGAACGACGGTTGCGGAGATGCGTTCGGGCAGATAGACGGGCTACCGTTGAGCAACTGACCACCAAAATGAACCAAGGGGCTACCAAAAGTGTCTCCCAAAGTACTATTCAGCGAACATTGCTGCGTCTGGGCCTCCGAAGCAGACGCCTGGTTCGTGCACCTATGCTGACTGCTGTTCATCGACGGCGAAGGCTAGAATTTGCACGCCAGTACAGCAGCTGGACGTCCACTGAGTGGCGACAGGTTGCGTTTTCGGATGAATCGCGTTTTATGCTCCATCGGACAGATGGACGTTGGCGTATAAGGCGTGAAACCTCTGAAAGGAACCACCCTGCAACCATTGCCGGAACGGTCCAAGCTGGAGGCGGGAGCATTATGGTCTGGGGAATGTTTTCCTGGCATTCTCTAGGTTCACTGATCATTGTGGAAGGCACAATGGATCAATACAAGTACGCATCTGTCCTTGCGGACCATGTTCACCCCTACATGCGCATTGTTTTTCCTCAGGATGATGGCATCTTCCAGCAGGACAATGCGAGGTGCCATACAGCTGCCAGTGTACGTGCGTGGTTCGAAGAGCACCAGGATGAGTTTACCGTCCTCCCCTGGCCAGCAAACTCACCTGACTTAAACCCAATCGAGCATCTGTGGGACCATCTCGATCGATTTGTTCGCGCCATGGATCCTCAACCGCGTAATCTAGCGCAGCTGGCCACGGCATTAGAGTCGGCATGGCTCAACATCCCAGAGAACACCTTCAGGGACCTATGTGACTCTCTTCCTGCACGTCTCGCAGCAGTCCGCTCTGCGAAAGGTGGTTATTCTGGCTTTTGACAGATGGTCACATTAATGTGACTGGACTGTGTATTAAACTGAAATGAGCTAACCAAGGCATTCTGCAAACCAGAATCATTAATAAATTTTTTAACGAATTTTGGCATAATAAATAATTACAATTAAAATGAACTTCAAGCGGTTTGCTTTCAAGAATTTTTCTCAGAATATCTGATAACTGACAAATCGATAGCTAGAATAGTTAATATGACCCATGATAATTAATATGACCTATTTGCAACGCCAAAGTACCAAAAAAAGTTTAATAATCGCGGTACAATAAAAAAGAAATGAAGTATTTATCTCGTTAAGTAAACGTTTTTAAACAGATATGAGACGGGTAGCTTACAAACCGCTACCTCTGAGGGTCACTCGAAAAAGTGTTCGAATATTGAAATAGTATTACTAATATATGTACACAATTAATTTAGATTTAATTGTTTTTACATTCCAGGTTCCGCTTCAGTCTTCGGCAACCCAATAAGCCGGTTGAAAGAAATAGGCTAAACAAAGCAGAACGCTTAAGCCACTTTCAACAATGATGAAACAGGATAGAGCTGTATGACTCGTGAACAACAGCAGAACAATAGCGAACACAAAAAAATTAAACAGCTCTCTAATTTCCATCACCTTCCCCAAGGAACTGGGATACTTAGTGAAATTCGTAAATATATATATGTGTGTGTGTGTGTATTTAAAACTTTCCTAGTACAGTATTTGATTCATTAGTTACCATACCGGTGAACACTGGCTGACTGATTATCCCAATTGTCCACAATATTTCCGGGATTAAATCATAGATCAGACAGGTTCTAAAAGAAGCTTCCATTTGTTTTTTTTTTTTTTCAAAGAAGGGGGAGGGGGACTTTTGTATTGTTGCAAGAAAGATACTGCTCGATTAAGACTGTAAAGTCAAAAGTCATATGACAGCCTCAATGCTCCCCTTTCTTTTTTTCATTATAAACTGGACTAACGAGGCTTTCTAAAAGAGACTGGCATTCATGCTAAACATGTGGAAAACTACGAAAAAGTGGACCTAAGCAGTAGTCAAGCCTTGACTGTGATTACCATTACGTTCGACTAAGGCAGTTCATCTCAAGACTGTTGCATTATGGCTACATAGTCTTGAAATATAATGACCGCAGGAAAAGAACTTCGGAATTAAATTTTAATGATTAAAAATAATAATCTAATAAAATTGAATATGCAGTTATAAGTACTGAGAGTGAAAAATGGATGAGAATAAAAGATTGAATAAAGTCTAAATTAAGATATAAGGTATTTTCTGCCTCCTTTTCTCACACTTTCGTGCTGTAACTGGAAGCACGCTTGATGTGTATTAGGTCCGAAGTTCAAATTTCGGCCAGAGCATTGCGTTTTAAATTCACCTCAAGCAGCATATTTTCTTGATCTCCGTTGAAAAAAAAAAAAATTAAGTTTCTCTTCAGAGACAATTACAGTATCTACTTTAGTACTGAATTTTTGAAAACTGTAAAAGATATGTGAAGAAAATTATACTTATTTAAGTTAGTAATTTTTTAATAAAAAGTTTAAAAAATTCAAATTGCTATTAGCAGTTTTTCCAGTGAAATACTAAACGCATAAAAAATTAAGCAGGAAATGGCAAATGTACAAAAAATGAATTCTGAATATGAAGCAATTTTAGCACCGCTTAGCATTAAAATATTTTCCCAGAAATTTTAGTGCTGCGACTTTTAAAATAATATTTTCACTTTGCATATTTTCTACAAATAATAAAAAAATATATATAAACTAATAAAAATTTCGTAGACAGAACTTTTGAAGTTCCTACTGTATTTAGTTTAAATTCATTACATTCTTTTATAATTATTATATTATTCCGTTCAATTATATATTATTTTGTGAATTTCTTTTTAAAAATTTCTTAGAATGGCTATCGGAAAGCCTTTAAAAAGAATTTAATTACTGTTTAGTCAAACGCACCATAAACTCGCAAAAACGTAAATACTGATTTCGCAAATAGCCATTTCTTGCTTAGAAATTGCATACAAATTCAATACATAACTATTTTAATTCTTCTTTTTTTTTAATTTGTTCATTAACGGTTATATTAAAACTTATTTCAAAGCTACTATTCAACATATCCTGAACATTTCATTATTTGACAAATCAACTGATTTTAATTCACTATCCGCATTTAATAAAATTCAGCCAAAAATATTAACTTCTACTTCATTGTCCTAATTTTAAATTAAAATCAATATTCGAAATAGTTAGAAAGAATATTTTTAACTATAATGTAAGCAATAAATGATATCTGCATTAGTTTTCTATAAATATGCTTCACGCAAAGAACAAATAGCCAATCAATACGGAAGAAACCAAGATAATGAATAATTCGAGTGGCTATTTAATGGAGGCGAAAATGATTCTCCATTTCAGTTCCTTGCGAGACGCAAACGATAAGCTTACGCTGGACACAAGTGTTGAATCTGGCAAATAGCGTGCGATAGAAAAGAAATGAGTTGAAAAGGTCCTTAGGGCAGACGAACCTGTTTGCCTCCGACAATGAACTCCATCTTTTTTTTTCTTGTTCAGGTCGTTGACTTTAAATAGACTTCTTTTTAATCATTAATTGCCATTGTAACACCTCTCTCGTCTTAGCATACTTTGTCATGAGCATTTAAATAAAAATTTTTATAAAAGATAGCAGAGTTTATGAAATTTGACGATAATTCGACAGGCTAGAATAAACATTTTAAAACATACTGCTCATTTTCCCCTCTCCAAAGACTACAATAGTGTCTTAAACAAAGAATTATTATTCATTTTTTTAAAAACAGTTTTAGCTTCTATTTCTTTTCCGTTTCTCTATAGTGCATAGATTAATAATTTTATATATTAGGTTTATCTCAAACTTGTAATCATAAAATACCTTTATATTTTAATTATTTACTTATTTACGTTTTTTAATTCACTAACATATCAAAATTTCAGAGATATGCATTATTAAAAAATTTAACATTTTTACTTATTCCAAATTTTCTCTCATTTTGAATTTCAGGGTTCGTTTGTGATAATTAAAGAGTTGAAGAAGAGAAAATTAGGCTATAAAAATTAAAGAATTATTAGCCCAAAATGGCCGTTAGCCCAGAACGACTATTAGTCTCGAAACGGCATTTTGCGTCGAATCACTATAAACGGCTGTATCACTTTTCAGATTGTTGCCACCAAATATTATCGCCCTGTATTACATTTAAAGAAACTAAATAGTGAAGAATGTACATGAAAGTATGTATGTTTCTCGCATTGTGAAAAAAATGTACCTAGCGTCATCAAATTGTGAATAACGTAGTCCTCCACCCGAACATGGGCACCTGGAAGCCCGAATTTGAAATTTTGAGTTTGTTATATTGCCTATTTCATACTTTGTAAAACTTTAATGAATTTTTTATTAAAAAACTCAAACCTTTCAAAGCCAGCAATGGCACAGCACGCAAGACAGTCTATCCGAAATTCTAAAGATATGCTGTTTTTAAATACTTTTAGCCCAATGTGGCGTTAAACCGAATGCTATCGAAACGTATATGTGTCTGTAAATGAAAAAATGCCCGTTTGAGAATAATATAAAATCTGCAGGCTTTCAGATTTTTTTTATAAATTAAATTATTTATTTTATAATATTTCTTTAATAATGACAGACTAATTTTTCTTCTCGTGAATTTCGAATTGGTGGCAACTTTGAAAAATGAATGAATGACATTTTTAATTCTGTAGCAATGCACTAGTTCTGAAATATTATTTTCTTAGAAATAACAAGAAAATAATAAAACGATATTTCTTCGTTTAATAGACACCTAATTTACAAAATTAATATAAATCAAGAGTAAATTAACTATAAGCAACGTATTTGGATTGGATTTATTTATATGAACACTATTTTCGAAAATATTTATGCAATAGAATAATTTTTTAGATGTTTAATTAGATTCATTTCTGAAATTTATTTCCATTGCGAGGCTCTATTACAATATTTTATTTTTTGAAAAATAAAAAATTTAAAATTAAACTCTCGTTTATTCAAATAGCCTTGGGCCTTTAAAAAACCTTTCAAAAAAAGTAATTACCTCCTTCTCCCAAAAAAGTCTAAGAACTCAAATTATAATCTGACATTTCACAGAGCTTAGCACTACAGTTTCAAAAAGTTGGCGGGATTTTTTTTTAAGTCCAAAGGGGCTTTGTTTCTGAAGGACTATAGCTTTCGTTTTGCGATTTTGCGTCGGAAACATTAAAAGTCTGTATCACTTTTCAAACTGTTGCCACAAAATATTGCAGCCCTGTATCATATTTAAAGAAATTAAATAATGAAGAATCTGCATAAATGTATGTATGTTTCTCGCATTGTGATAAAACAACGGTACCTAGAGCCATCCAATTTTGAATGACGTAATCCTACTGCGAATATGGGCATCTGGAAGCCCAAATTTGAAATTGGAATTTGTTTTATTATCGATTTCATATTTTGTGAAACGTTAACGAATTTTTGAGTAACAAACTCGAGGATTTCAAAGCGAGCAATGGCAACATTGTACAGAAAAAAAACATTTTTATCGCCAGCGCGTGAGATTGTATATCGGAAATTTAGATATACTGAATTTAAAATTATTTTGCGATATTTCTCTTGAATTGAATTTTATGGTTTAAGTGCGAAGAATATGATATTTAATAACTAAAGGTAACACACAAAATGTTTAAAAAACGCCCCTTGGGACGTAATTTAAAATGTGAAACATTTCAGTTTTTTTTTTTTTTTTTTTAATATCAAAATTTTACGATTAAAAAGGAGTTGCAGTTTGGCCTTCACATGCGGATTTGGGTTTAAGACCTGAAACAGTTATTAAGCTAAGCAGTTATAACAGACCTACTAGTTATAAGAATTATTTCCACAGAAATTAAATATATAGGATATAAAAGGCAATATGTTAGATTTAAAATAAGCTGTTCACAATCGCAAAGCCAAATTAATGGTACAGAAAAAAAAATCTGATAATTTTTCATCATAAATTAATGTCACATGGAGAGTTATTCATTCACTTAATAAAGGAAAAATTAAATTATCCAAGGCGTAGCTGCGCATTTAGTGTACCGGATTGCTCGCTACAAGTATTTTCCTGATGTGGCAATAATTTTTATTTTGCCAGAACGCGAAATCAGCTTACTAAAAACACTAAAGATCACGAAAAAAACATCTTTATCATTTTATTGTTTACTATTTAAAAAAAAAATTTTAATCAGACAGAATTCAGATTATATTCTAAAAACAGTACCTACCTGTGCCAATTGATAAAAATTAGTCTTTGCTATTTAATAAAACTCAGTTTTAATTTATCGTTATGCAATATTATTGCGTTTTTGTTATGCAATGTATTAAAATTTTTTATTAGTAATTACTTGTTATGCAATCAATCTAACTGTTATTATTTCTTTTTTAAACATGATATTCTTTTATGATTGCTAAAGCAATTCAGTAAGAAAACAAGTAATACAAAAACGTCTCGGCAAGGGGAGACACGATCTTAACATTATCTTAGGAGTTTCTAGAAAATAAGCTGTCGTTGTTTTAACTTCCATGATGCAAATAACTGACATAGAAAAGAAATTACTACTTCACCTCAAATTGCTACATTAGTTGTTTCGTAGCATTCTAAATAATCAATATCATAAGCCTCTTAAATTCAAGATAACGTTTCTTATAAGGAGACTGAATATGAAGGTGTTCTGATCACATACATAAACACACATTAAGTTGGAATTGTATCACCATTTGCATCACGGAATTTCATTTCTTGTTTAGTCTACAAACAAGCTATCGTTTGCCAAACAAAGGAAAGCGGCAACAACTTGTCTAGATGATTCAACAGAACTCAATGTATGTTATTTTAGTTAGTTCAATTGGCTTTTAATACACGCATTTAATTTAGTAACTACTCTGGCAGTTTTTTTTTTCCAGCATTTTAAATCCATTTTACAATCCGTTTTGGAAAAAAAGAGTCCTTTATTCTGTCCGTACGTATAGATATCACGCAAAAACATCGTTCAAATGGATTCGAGAGAGGACAAAATGCGTATTTTCGTTGAAATATGATATCCGAAATCTTTCGCGATTACAATACTTGCTTTATTTTGTACAAGGAAGTAATTAAATAAATGGATATTTAAAAAAAATGAATAAAAATAAAAATAAATAGCTAATAAAAATTCATTTAAATGAAAGATTAAAAAATTGATTAAATTTACATTAAACGAATGTGATAAAAAAGTAATTAAGTCGCATAACAATGAATACGCATTCTGTAGGACAGCGAAAAGGGGAAATAAAATTATTTTTTTTTGCCTCATTCAATATGCAACCGAATTTGATTAAAATATCTTAAATTATCTTACGCGAGAAAAATTTACTATCGACATCGAATTCCGTATCCAAAATTCAGAAACATCTCCGAAAAAGTTGCTTACTCCCGTTTAGTCGTTGAATGATATAGAAATGAAAACAATATCGTCTAATTACCGCTTAGGCCTACAAGGCCATGAAATACAGCCCCAAAATCAGCTCGATTTCTCATAATTCTGTTTTCGTTCAATGAAAACAAGAGCAAAATAATGGCTCTGAAAGAATGCTGTGCGTAGGGCCACACTGGCTCAATAGTGGCCTGAAAAGCAGATATTTCAACGATATCAGTGTCTCAATTATTCAACTTTATTCATAAGTTATTTGACATTTAAAACTGCATTTCTTTGTTTTGTTGTAAATGACACTGAAGCAAATAAAAACAAAAGTTTGTTTTTCAGGCTTAGCCAGGGCAAAGACATTCATGCTGGTGACTAAACTTCATTTAAATGTTCTCATTTGTTAAAATTTAATTAAAGAGACGACCATCGCGAGGCAGAGTATACAGAAAAAAACAAAACAAAAAATGCAGGGAGATTATTTTTAAAATGCAATGCGGGTGGTAGAAGCCTCGGAACACGTCACTGACAGACATGAGATAAAAAGCATCAACTGTTGAAACGATTTCATCGCGCGTGTGTATAAGCTGCGATAACTGTATGCTGAAAGTTAGTATAATGTTTAATCCTAAAAGAGAAACTACTACTCTGAAACCAAACGAGACAACATTAATTCCAGTGTTTTTAAAACGTTATGCTTTCACGGCCTGTGGTGGAAGGAGGAATCATACAAGTTTACAAAACGAAAAATTCGGTAAATACAATATTACAATGAAATAAACGATAATGAAAGTGTTATATGTAGCTCCACAAAGTTCAGCAAATATATCTATGAGAATTCGGGGGAGGGGGGCTGACATCTCTCAGTATGACAAAAATATTTAAAAATAGTGATCAATAAGCAAGGATTTAGAGCGCTGCGTTTTTACTGCGTGTACTAGCGTTAGGTTATTTGAATATGGCAAAGTCACCGGACTATCTGTCGAAGAGGAAGAATGCCTTCGTAGAGGATTGAGAAAAGCTAGCTTGTATTCACATTACACATAGATACTAACGCGATCATCCAATAACAACTGCCGATGTTTTTTTACAGTCCAAACTTGAAACTGTTAGCTTTTTAGACATTTACACCAACACCGCAATTTACAAAAGTTAATTCAAAAGTTCATACATTCCGTATCTGAGTAGAGGATAATCGTTAGCGTCGTCTGAATTATAAAATCTGTTTAAGCAAGAATAATGAATTTCTAATAAACAGCTCCTTTAGATAGGCATTTATAGGAACCTTGTGGGGTTTGATGCAGACCAGATTACCGCATAACTATTCTCGGGAACAACGAAATCTAATGACAGCTAACATTCATTGGCTTCTATACACTGATGCCAAAATCTTCTTAGAACAGGGAAAAAAAAAAATCATCCACGATTTTCAAAGTAACAAGGTTATCGCCGTTTCAAGTCACGAACTCCGCAGGCGAAACGTTTAGGTCAAAATCAACATGAAGTCAAAATCACGAACCGTTTACAGAAGGTCCGGAGATGTTTTTATTGAAGAGGTAAACAGTAAATAAGGGGGAAATAATAATAAATGGGAGACGCGACTTCAAATACATTCATAACACGAAATTATAGATGGTTTTAGACTTAAAAGAAAACATGCATTTCATCTTTCGTTTATAGTTGGCTTCTTCAATGCGTGCAACGCGTGCGGCACTCGAAGAACTCACGTTTTAAAAACTAGAATCATTCTTTAAATCTTCATTTTTATGCGGTAGTTCCAAACTTCTTTCAGTAAGTTCAAGCACACTGAAAATTAGAATCAGTTAGGAGATTTTCTTGTTTATATTCTAAGAATAGATTAAAGCGTTTACCAACTATGCTTCGATCATAAATCACGATTTTTGATTCATTTTGTAAACCCATTTCCAATTATGAATTTTCAGAATGAGACCCATAGAAAAATATGAAAATTTAAAGAATTAACAGAAGCACTGTTGTTTTGATACAATACTTTCAAATAAAACACGGTCTTTTTCGATTATGGTACAACAGCTTTAGCATAATAACTTTATAGACTACCTCGTCTACAGTTTGCGCGTAAGCATTAGTCAGATCTGGAAATGATATAATAACATGCATCGCCACAATAGTTAAACATTCACTGATAGTATCACTTTTTAAAATCGATTCCTATTTGCAACTGGACTCATAATTTACGAAAATCCTATAATATTGCAAGTTTAAAGGTCTAGCTAATTTCGCAGAAATGATTTGAATACCAAGTTAATTTTCCTGCTTTTTTTGCCAGCTTATTTATTCAACACTTTTCAAAACAATCATTTCTAACATCTATATGTCTTCTTAAGCGTTTATCTGTGGCCTGATGTTAAGATTATCAAACATTGACACGGGGCCAGGCATATGAGACGGTGCAACCAATGCGGCCGCTCCGGGCGGTATAATTTAGGAGTACAAAGAAAATTTTTTTTTCATGAAAAGAGCACAAGGCGGGAGAACTTAAAGCCGCAGGCATTAAAATGCCTACTGTGGCAATTCTGTCCGGAAATCTTCACGACCGACCTGGCTAAGTGGGAGTTTTCATGATTTTCCCCATACGCAATGGGAATATTAGTCAGTTTCTTAGACATGGTCCTCCACGAAGACATGCTTCTCCCTTAGGCAGATAGCCCTAGTGTGTCATAATCCAAATAGGCCAATGGAAGCCAATTCTAATTCGTGACACTTGAAGACACCGCTTTTATCCAGTTGTCTCAACTAACCTGATGGGTTAACTTGATTCTTTATAGATTTTCTGATATACAATATCTTTGATTTATGCGATAAATAAGAAATAAGATAGTGCCATACCGGGAAAAAATGTAATTCGAATTATGCTGAATTTTGATGCTCTATGCAAATGATTGCTTTGGTCACACGGGCGTGACGATAACGGATCCTCCTACTGAAAACTTAATTATTAGGCTTTCAAACGTAGGAAAGAGAAGATAAAGCGAGTATTTAAATAATTCCTGTAGTCCTGGGTACAGTATTCTTTCAAGGCCTTTTAATATATACTTCCTTTACTTTTATGGTGGGGAAGAACTATGAATTTTTATAAAGAAATTTTAGAATACACCAAATATGGGGCTCTAAAACTAAGCAACGTGATTAAATGCAATACTACCCGCAAGTATAATGAAAATTGCAAAGAACGTTTGATCTGTATTTTGCTAACAAATGAGCCACGAATTCATGAAATCCCAATCAACATTATCCATTAATCAAAATTAAACGTTTGATCTGTTAATACACACGGAGCAAAAGCTTTCTCAATGACGTAACCCAAACAATTGAATTAAATTAAATGAGAAAAATGCTTATCACCCACACCCATTTTCCCTCTAGATTTCAACCAGCATCCATGAATGTACACAGATTATACCTAACCCCACATTAAAATGATCGTCAAAAACTATGAAACAGCCTTGAAGGTAGATTAAATTAACGATAAAATAAGTGTCTGAAATAGAGCTGTAAGAAAGGAACAATAGCGATGTGATTAATTCAGAATGCTTGATGACGAAATTTACAACATGATTTCTCGCCTTCTTGTTCAAATAAGAAGGAGGGTTTATTTGATAGCTATTGTTACATAAATTTCAGAATTCATTAGTATATCGGTGGCTGAGCTGTTTAGGGATTTGTGTCAGGGATTTCAGAGAATGGTTAAGAGTCTCACGGCACGGTACTCAGAAAAACAAATGAAACAGAGGATATATATTCTATTGAGAGGCTTTGGCTCTATTTTATAATTGACAGGAAAGAGAGAGAGATTATATACATTTCTTTCTCTGTGCATTCATTCGCAGCATTTTCAGTCATTTAATAAATACGCATCTTAAACGAGGTCTTTTTTTTTTGGAGGACGAGGGGGGGGGGCTTTTTTGATATTATTTCGTTGCTTTTAAAATGCAGTTCTTATTTAATCTACACAATCTATAGAAATATACTTCTGTTCATTATACATATAAAGGAAACTCCACTCTCTTCATTTTTAGTTTTCTATGTGTTCTCCGTAATTAAAAAAAAAAGTTTATAAATTAGTAAATAAGTCTTTTGAGCGTCATATAGTAAAATTACACTTTGGTTGGAACAATTCACAGAAACTTATAAATAGTAAAAGTTTATATCTTACAAACTTAATTATTTCTTGAAGTATATATTTGGATAGATAATTTAGGAAAATTAAAACTAAAGTTTTATAATAAATATTTAGTAAATATTTATAAAATTCAATATATTAATATAATACAATTTTTACAAGCATAAAACTTATTAGTTTGATTTGTTATAGGAATATAAATATTTACAAATAATATAACATTTTTAATTAGGAAAGAAATAAAAATAGAAGCAAGACACGCTTAAGCACTCCCCCACCCTTAATAATTTAATAAGATTAAATTATGTCATTCTCTTATAAGGCGAAAACGCTTTTTTAGTATTGTTTAATTCATTAATATTTAGTACCCTAAAAATTCCTAAGATTTTTAGACCTATTTGCAAAAATTAAAAATTCTATAGAACAGAGTGAACTAAAATTTCTTATTAATTACTATTAGTATTAATTATTATTAGTACATGAAGTTATTACTTAATCAGAAACTATGTCTCTTGTAGTTCTACCGTTACTTCTTTTTAAGCGCTAATGATTTCGTTGAAGTAGAACTTAAATGTGTTTTAAAATATAGTTGCTCAGAGAAACAGAAATATATTTTCAGTTTCATATTGCGATGTTACTAGTGAAAGTTTTTCACTTTTTAGAAATTTATTTATTTTTTCCTTAGGGAAACGGGCGGAAGGAAAATCTTTTATGTTGATGAAAAAGTATCCAAAAACAACCGCTTGATTTCTCTTCGAAATGATGTCTATGAAAAGTTTATCTGTCAACAATCATCTGTATCATTACTTGAGGTTAGATGCAAAATACGCATGTCCAAGCATTGTGTCCAAATAATGAATCTAATTCGAAAGTAGATCTGCATTACTACATTCAAGTGAAACCCCGATTGAAATAATGAGCGTATGAATCACCTGGAACTTGGCTAGCTTCAGATCATTGTTAAATGTAATGCAAACATATAAATAATCTTAAATATAACCATAAAGCATTTTAATCTGAATACAGAGATTTAAGTCTTTGGTATAATTATTCTTTCTAATTACTGGGTAAAAACTATCCTAATTACTTTGTAAAAAGTCCTCTTTTAGAAATAATCAATACGTAAGAGCTAAAAAAGAAAGCAAAAAGACTGCAAGCCTTTTTTAAAAGGAAAGGGGAAGGTTCCCGATACCCTCAACAATACCAAACCGAATTACCATCGTTAATCGAGAAAAATGATTCTAAATTTTATCACATATCGAACAATATATTATCGCTTGGCATCATCCTCACGACACGATACCAGTTCCGAAATTGTGCTCACGTGCAGAGGATAAAAGGCTGCTCTGACCTTTCATCTCTCTGATGCGGAAGAGATGGAATATTTCGGAAGATGACCCGACCTGAAGACCTCAGCTTAGCTGCGAGGGAGAAAAAGGACACCAGACATTTCTTTGCCAACCTATGCTGAAGGCTACAAAAGAAACGGGTATTTTTGGAGAGATGGTTCGGGCATAATGTGATATATCATTAAGAACATTCGCACCTATTAACCTGCAGCTGTTCGTGGCTAACGCGCAATTGTTTACAGCCGATTATTCAGTGGCATCAGATATTTGTTTCATGCATTAAAAACGTGGTAACATCATTGTACTTGGATGAATCTGATTAGTAAATCTAGATATAATGATTCAGAATGTTGAGAAGATCTTGACATTAGTCCCCTAATGTAAACATGAAAGTTTTTCTCATACAAAAATAATCATTAAGTTTTGAATGGAATTCCATCTTCTTCATTCATAGTCCAAATTATCAGAAAAGCCATTGCAAAAACTTTTATCCGTTTGTTTCAATTGCGCAAAACACTTGAGGGCTGTCTGTCTAAGAAAAGGGATACCTTCATGACAGACTTTCTACAGCAGCAGTTCTCAACTTCCCCCCCCCATACACTCCTTTCACCATAGCTAGAAAATAATTTTCCCCATACCTTCCTTGCCAAAACTTGAAAAAATACCAAATTTGGATTAAATAAATATTTATTTGCATTTAGATTATTTTTAACGTGTTTTATGAATTTGACATTTAAAACTATAGAAGATATTGGCAAGTCTCCAAACTTCAATAAAAGTATTTTTTTATATTCATAAACTATAAAACTGAACAGTTAAATAAAAGGCTGACCACATTACCCTCCTGAAACTATGAAATTCCCCTCCCTTCTGTCTGAGAACTCCTGTTCTATAAGAAACAAACTTATACTTGCATACGTATAGAAAAATCCACGAAATATGCACGCAGCCAGCACGCCAATCAACGTGAGTTAAGTTCTAGGAGGTGTTGACCCAGCTCGTTCCCATAAATTTCAATAAAGATAGAACTACCAGTGTTCAGAAGTCTTAGAATCTCAGCCACATATCCGTAGTTAGATGGAAGATTAGATTAATTGACTGAGTCAAAGAAACTAGTGGTTCTGCTCCTGGGAAGGGATGCCTTCGTGGTGAACGTTTTAAATGTAAGTGGCTTCTATCTACGTTACACATGGGGAAGAAAAACCACAATAGCTTCCATGCCGATGATATTCAAACCCGGATCGAACTACCAAAGACTTGACAGCTTGGCCGCGGAGGAGGCCAACACGTCGGCTTTTCGGGTTAGAATGAAGCATAAAACATACGATGTTTTTCGGATATAAAATTTCTGATTTGTTGTCTCAATGAGTTTTAAAGACGTATGAATCCAGAAAGAAAAACATGAAAGCCCGGAGCCAAGCGTAAAAAAATATACTAGAATCAAACGAAGTTATTAGCATTGAAAATTGTTGAAATCATTTCACATGAACAATTTGTTCTTCTCGTCAAACCATCCAAAGTCGAGTTGAGAAAACCGCTGAACGCAGATGCAAGTTCAACTTGGACTCGAATACTTGTAAAGGGGTGGCTACACGAGCGTTTTCGTAGTTTTTTTCTCCCTGTAAAGACGAATACGAGCCAGTTCTTCTTTATAAAGTCATCCTCTTAATGAAGTCGTCTAGAAACACATCGGTAACTTTACACAGATAGCTAGCTCTCTGATGTAATTTGCTGCAATCAAGTAATCCAAAATCTCCCAAAGAAAACTTGTAATGTGCACATGGCCATTCATTAGAGAAGTATTCAGATACCCGTATGTAACTAAATTTGCCAGAATCGTTATCAGTACTGAATTGAGTTTAAAACTTTGCACAACAGTATTAAATTTTGTATTAAATCAACTGTGCTTCTGCGTGATATGCTATGTATTTACTTTAAAATTCCATTTAAAGTAAATGTGTTGTTATATTAATTAACACACATTTACTAACTCCCTTCAGGTTAATTTTCTGACTTTAATTTAGTTTTAAATTAATAATTATTACTGTTATAAAGCAAGTTACAGATTTTAATAATAAATTTCTCTTATTATGTGCAGTTATTTCATGCACTGTTATAAATAAACATTTTTTATTTATTAAATTTCTGGGGTCAAAAATGGGAATTTTAAATGGAATTAGTTTTAAGTTAGACTATTATTTTAAAATTTTATTTTACTGACGAACGACATGTATTGAAATTTTCCTACTGCCACTAAAAATGGACTAAATACTAAATACTAAAAATGGACTTTTAAAACTGCTGTATAACCTATCATCCAAATATGTTATCAGATTTCATCTCATCAGGTTTTGCGGAACATCATAATTGTTGCGTCGCCAGTTATTGGTACCTAGATATATTTGTTAGTAAAATTGACTTTTTTTCTCAGGCTTGTAATAAATTGGTATCTGCCCCCCCCCAAAAAAATTTTAATACTGAAATAAAATCTATTAAGAATAAATTAATCGTTACGTCATATCATTAAACTCGAAAAGGTATCTTTCCTCTTAAAATAAAAGTGCTGATCTCACTTTCTTGAAAATATTTGACACATACACACACACAGCTGGAAAAAAATAAATAAATAATGAAACAGATACTAAATTATGTTCTCGCTTCTTCTCTGCAAAACTTCCTCAGAAGTGAAAATTCCGTGGATGGTTTCGCTATGAAACCATAAACCAGAATAAGCTGACTTGCTGAAGGAATATTTCAATACACTTTCTCTTGAGTACTCAGAAAGGAAATATTTTACAAGAACAAAGGCATCTATTTCAATTCTCAGCTCCTCATGTTTTAGGATAGGGAGGCTCTTATCTCATTAAAAGCCACTCGGTTTACCAGTATTTTCCCGCCTTTTTCTCCAACCCTTAAAGACGTGTGACTTCTATTACAGTAAAGCACCCCTCTTACTCACAAGAGTGGCGCCGTTGTCCCTATCTTTTATCTCCACACCCCCTAACACATTCCAGGCAATCCATCCTCCAGGGGTTCACAGACGACAAAAGTATGCTAAGAAAGTCGTCAATGAACACAAGATACACTGTGCTGCGGCTGACAGGATAACAACCCACGTGCCTGAGACAAAAGGCAAACGTCCCCAGGAGAGTTCTATTTTGAGAGCAGATGTCTCTTTCTTGGTTCGGACATTACTAAGAAAATGAAGTGGAGTCTCCTGCAGAGAAGGCTCCCGAAAAAGGACTATCCTAACATTTGTTCTCTTTGATGAACGCAGGCATCGGGGTAAGCCCGGGAGTTAAATCGGCCCGCTCAGAACAGTGAATTACATTGGAAGTAGAGGACAATAAAACTAAAACAGGAAAGGTGAATGGAGTAGTAGTAAATTCCGAATAGCACTCCTAGTCTTCCAAATAAGTATAATAAGAAAGAATTGTGGCCCCCTGCCGGAAAGAGATACATTCTGAAAAAGGAATTACAGCCGGAGTGGACCTGAAGGACAATAAAACTAAAACAGGAAAGGTGAATAAAATAGTAGAAAAATTTCGATAAAGGCAGTCACTTTCCCGAACAATTTTATGCATACTTGTTGATTCTTGTTGGCTCATCATACATGTAGGTCTTAAGGATAATAGTTACAGGGGTGGTCATAAAAGAAAACTTTTCCGCTATATAAACCCCTGGCGGCCTATCCGCTCAACCAATCGAAATAAAATTTCAGATATTGTTATTTGAAGGTATGCCCTCGAGAATGTGATGATGTAAAACAACAAAGATCTCACGGTTATAGTTAAAAAATTTCGGAATTTTTCAGTGGCAACACCCACTTTTTTCCTGCGCAAGCTTATCAGCGCGCTGAAAAAAATATAAATGGCGTTGGAATGATACACGTATGGTGAAAACTGCCGGATTTGCAAAGAAGAGCATTCTAAAGAACCAATGACACCTCAAATAGAAGGCAAAAAACTTTTATTGGAATTACGAGTTTTCAGTGTGTAGAACGTTTTAAGACAGAGTCACCTCCCGTAACTTTGCAGTTCCGTGGCCATTGGGAGCCTCCCGACCTTACTTATCCTCATTTTAGCATCGAATAATTTTTTCGATGTATAAAATAGTTGAGACTTCGTTAGAAGTAACTCTAGCTATTTGAAAAGTGAAACGGACAATAAAAATGAAGTTCAAGAATAATAGCCCTTCTGAACTAAAAAATGCAAGGCTAATGTATTGGGAATTCTCAAGATAATTTGTTTTTAAAACTTTGTGATTTTTCAACGTGCGAAATTTTCTGTTACGTAAATGCGAGGAAAATGGTATTTAACAATAAAATTAAGAAGACAAAAAAGTTTTGTTAGCGGGAATGAGTCAAAGAGCAGACTGATTACTGATTTTTATGTATTTAATTAATTAATTTTTACTTAGAGAATCACTTTTGAGAATATAGGTACCTCAAGAATGATTGTTTATTTTGTTAAAAATGGCAACGGAATGTTTATCCATTACCTATCAAGTATTTATAAAGGATTTATCCCCAGAAATTTTGCATTGTTTTTGTTACGGATAATTAAAAAAAAAGGCTCAAGTTCTAACACTATATTTCATCATTAAAATATTAATACAATTTTAGGATTAGACTTAAAAATGTCAAAAATGATAAAAAGAAAATAAATGTCAAGAATAAAGAAAATAATAACCTTGGAAACATTCTTAGATGCCTCCATTTTTCTCATGCGCTTATTTTATACTTTTAAATCTTTTTTCATTCGAATCATGAACATGAAATGGGAATTTAACAATACTAATAAATCTGTATTCATTTGGATTATAAACACGGCATAGGATAATGCTAAAATGGATTAATTTAAATGATTTCTTATTACATCCGTATTGCATAAGCGCTTGCCATTCGATACCATATATTATCTCTCTAATTATAAACTGCACTTACACTTAAACACTACAACTTTTACAAACAGAACGATTTAACCGTATATACTTGCTTTATTAATGATATTAACATTTATATCTTTAGTTTAATGAAGGAAATATATTTCTGAAGTATTATACTACGTTCAGAATTAACTCGTCACGAAAATTTGGCTCAATTTACTTCGGAGAATAGATTTAGTTTCATACGAAATATTACGTAAAAATTTAATATAAAACATTTCAATATTTTTACGATTTGCTAGCTGACAAGTAATTTGCTGCATTAATTTAAATAATAATTTCTTAGCACATCCTTGTTAAATGGCTAACTCGAAATATTCAATATTTTTATGAAATTATGTTAGCTGGACTCTGTATGAAGGGCAACTTCTAACATTCTATCGGGTCTTATAAAGACCCGGGAAGGGAAAAGATATGTTGTATTTAATATTTAGGATTTTGTTGCTGAATTGAATTTTACCTGGCGTAAGTGTGAAAAACATGATACTCAAAATAAAGTTAACACATAAAAAATTAATAATAAAAAGACAAAAAATTTTCGTCAGCCATCTTACTAAGAAAACTGAATACTGATATGATGAACTTAGAAATACACGAAAGAAAAATAGAAAACATTTTTATACCAGTACTTAACACTGCCTCTGGAATTCTAAACATATGGTACTCTGCAGATTTAAAAAAAAAAAGTGATTTTGTTGTTTAACTGTCTGTGGCGTAAATGCGAAGTAAACGATGCTTAATAATAAAGCTAAGAAGACAAGAAAAAAAAAAAAGTTAACAGGAATGAGTACAGCAGCAGGCTGAGAGATCACGAGTTTAGTGAGAGCTCAAAAAACTTAACAAACCCTTTTAATCGGCCACTAAAATCCAAAACCCTTCGGAATTTTTTCTCCTATTTTTTCCTACAACTTTTATTTTATATAATCCACATAATGAAATGAATTCTTGATTGTGTAAAATATCTAAAGAGAAACAGATACAACTGTTATTTTTTTAAAAGCAATCCTTTCAGTTGCAATTTGTTTGGCAAGAAGTCATTATTTAATACATACACGATTTTTTTTTTTTAAGTACTAGGTGAACATTGCAAATTAAAAAAAAAAAAAATAGCAACTGAATTAGAAGGGGGAAAAGGCTGCTGTGCTATACTTCAAAGTATGGAATTTATTTAGACCGATTTTAACGAAGGACAGTTTATTGCATCATCTATACAAGGTAAAGAAACAGAAGGAGAAAAAAATAATAACGTATTGTATATTCAGAGTACCTCAACTGACTACTTCGTCGACCAGAAAGTAAAATCAATTTTACGACCCGTCTCCGATTTTCAAAAAGAATTTTAACATGAAACAGCCGTGGAAGATAAAAGGAATAATTTTCGTTGCAGACGACTTAACGGCGTCTTGGCGACATACTAATCGCAAAAAGCATATTCGAGGAAAAAAGAAACGCCCATTTAGCTGATTGGGCAAACATAGATGAACAACGCCCACGAATAAAACTTAAAAGCCAAATGGAAATATAAACAAGAAAGACGCCAAAAGTGAGCGAAAAGATACATAATTCGATACGAGTTTTCATCTTTTCTAATTTCGATGATATAAGTTGATGATTTTCTCCTTTCAGTGCCATCCTTTTTGGACTTGAGCAGTATCTGATGTAGAGGTCAAGCAACCCATAAAAAACAAATCTTTGTCCTTTATATTTCTTAATTAGTATGGCATAGTTTTTTTCCTGATCTAATTATATCTTGCTGTTCTTATTTTTCCTTTTCCAATCAGAACAGCTAACTTAAGTTCTTTATTTACTTAAACAATAAAGGAAATAAAAAAGCAAAAGCTCGCTTTAATTAGAAGCTTGATAAGTCAGCCAAAAATAATACTTAGATAGCAAACCAATACGTTATTCAAATAACGGCCTTTGCAAACAAATGAATAGTTATTTTACATATAATAATAAACAACTACTAAAGATTTCTTATATAAAAAACACTACAACGTTCTCTTTGACAACTAGCAATATTAATTAATTACAATTTTTATATATTCCGACTTGTGCATTGGAACTCAAAAGACCAAAGAATTTCAAACCTGCAACAATACTATAACAATCAAATTAATTTTATCTACATAATAAAAACTACAACAAGCAGAAAGATTTACAATGAAGTAACAATGAAATAGTTAAGTCTTATCCACATCATCAAAAGCATAATACGAAAACAAGGTACCTTGCCTCACTGCAAGTTTCTTAACAAGGCAAGTTTGCGTATTTTTATCTTCCTTCAAATACTATTTCATTCCTAAATTCAAATACTATTTCATTCCTAATTAGCGTTGCTGATAAAATGACTTTTCCTAATTAAGAACGTACTGAAGAAAAGCAAAGTATATGTTACACTAAATATGAATGGAATAAGTTCTGAACTTCTGCAGCATCTCTTTCTTTGGCTCGATAGCGTGCCATTTTCGCGTCAGTTCAAGAAGAACTTAAGGGAGTTCTCAGATGCAAGCTTAGTTGCAGAACTGGTAAATTTTTACATTCCCAAATTAGCACTGGAAAACGCGTATCCACCTTGCATGTCCTTAGCTAAAAAATCTGATAACTGGGAGCGATTCAACAAGAAAGTTCTTTCCAAATTGGAGCTGAAGCTATCGAAGGAAAACATACGTAATTTGGCCAGTTCTAAACGGGAAGCTATGGAGCAATTCTTATTGAAACTCGCATTTATTCTGTACACGAAGAATTATGATAAAATTAAAAAAGTGTTGGTTCATATGGAGATGAAAAACATTATGCAAAGAAAAACATAAAAGATTGTACATCTTTGTGCCTTCTTACTGTGAGATAAAATTCAAATTTGTAATCATGAAGCAAAATAATACTTATTATAATTAATTTTTTCTTCCTTTTATTTGTGAAAATGAATTAGTGAAAAACATAATTACAAGTAAATTAACTCCGAAGCAGACGCATTAGAATTTCCACATATGGCGGTAAGGATGTCAAGAATCATTCCACAAAACATTTTCTCACATGTTGCTTTCTTTAAAACCCAGAAATGCAGTTCCGATGAGATTTTCGTAAATTTTAAGACAGATTTCTTTTATGCTAGTTGATGTGTGTCCTACAGGTCTTGACGAAGAATCCTGTCCTCCTCCACATGTATACGAGTTGTCACCCTTATTCACATCGGGCAGTGTTCACCAACTAAGAAATTTCCAAAAGGATGCCCCATAAAGGTGCTAATACCTCAATTAAAACCAGTATTTAATTTAGAAACAAGAAGGAGAGAAACCGGCACTTTTATGGCAAGGCGCCGCTGTGAAGATTTCTGTTTTGGTGAACACTGGTCTGCGTAAAAGATGCCGCAACTCTTTGTACAGCTTCAGTACTAGTCCCGGACTACGCAATAACCCTGCAGTTAAAATTTTAAGATAAAAAATTAAATTCACAAATAACGAAATTTAAATATAACTTCCGAAAAACATTTAGTTGATTAACCACATGATCATAGCTATTCGTTAATGGTATAAAATGCGCTCTAAAATTAAAATTGTATTTTAAGAAACACAAATTTATTTCGTAAGCGTTAAGTCTGTTTGTTAAACTCGGATCATTGTACTACGAGTTACAACTTCCTGTTTGGTTTACCAAAAGTAGAAATTTAACACCGAAAAAGGAAATGAAGGAACCAACCAAGCTAAGAAATATTTCCATTGGAACCCAAATCCCGCAATTTTCCGAATGAACTAAGAAAACTCGGTCAAAAGAAATAATTCAACAAAGGAAGAGAAAAATAGGGAATAATTTACTTAACAATTCTTGGATTCGGAAGTTTACACAAAATCGCATTACGATTTGGTGTCATTCTCACTGTAACCGACTGAAGCGTAGCGCGTAAACTTCAGAACACAAATCAAATACAGATGACCGAGTGCGAGTTTGAAATATACTTATAGACAGCGATCCAGTACTGAAGTTTGAGAAATTACATCCATACAGTTATTTGTGTGGATCAGTTCATATTAATACTGAGTATAATCTCATTTTTTTAAATTTATTTTTAGAAAGGCAATTTTACACATATATGGTTTTCCGATCATAAATCTAAACTATAATAGTATGAATTTAGTATACACGAAACGCTCCAGTAAATAACAACAGTCTTATTTCACATTGTTATGTATGTAGAACAACAGTGTTCGAGCGTAAAAGATGGAACTCTCAAAAACGTCATTTTAAAATTTGTTTTGGCACTTAAATTACACTTTTTTTTCTAGCTATACGATTTAGCAACTATATGTATATGCGTATGTGTGTGTATGTTGGCAAATTTATAAGGGAGAACTTCTTAGATTTTTCGAAACTGACATTCATGAAAATAATTTCTCAAAGAATGTTTTGAGGAGCAGCATATTTAGAATTAGATTACCGGTATATAGATACATAAAATAATCTTCATTTTTGTAACAAATTAAAACTTATTGTTCTATACACTTTTTTATTGAATATGCCTAGCTTATGCTTATGACGAGCTTCACTTATGACGTAGGTATTATATTATAATAGTAACATTGTAATTCATAACACCAGCAGTTTACAATAACAGAAAATTTATTTTATTGATATTTTTTTCTCTATATCCATTTTTATATTTTGGTTATCTAAATTATTTATCTCTAACAGAAAAATATCGTTAAGTTTGCAACTGCATTAAAGTAGCCCCTAATGGTGGGCTCTAGCCTTTTATAAGTCATCCCTTCATTATGGAGACACCTAATGGGTGGACCAACGTTGCCTCCTATGAAGGGACGGGACAAACTAAATCCTTCTCCGGGATTCGAACCCGGGCCTTTGGTACGGCAGTCAAGAGTCACTAATGTACTTTCCAATCTGGGCGATCTATAGAAATACATAATTTTGATTAAAACGTATTTTTTTAAGGATTAAAAATTTTTAACTTATAAGTTTTTTAAAATGCGTTTTATGTTTAAAGTTTCTTTCGACGTCAAGGAATCCGGTTGATGGCTTGATGAAATGAAAATACGAATTTCAATATTTCCCAAATGATTTTTACTAAAAAATTACCTTTTGTAATTTCGAAAGCTTCTTTAAACTTCCCATACTCCTCAATACTTTAACCTTTTTTTAAAATTATTAATACATCTCAATACCTGGAAACCACATAATCCGGTCATACATTCCATATACATAACCCACACATTCATATACCACTTCCGGTGGTTACAAGAAATTAAAATGTATGACGTCACTTAGCTGCGGTAGTATCTATCTATTTTAACTGTAATTTGCCCTGATATGAAACCTCGGGCAAGAAATAAACAATACTGCTCTACTCTCCCCCCCCCCAAAACAGAGCATTATTTTCCTTCTCTTCTACAGAAAAGAACAGAATAATGATATTACGATTGTCACGATTTCCCTATGCAGATTGTTCGGGTATGTAAAATCGTGGAAGGAGTCGCGTGGCGTGGGTCACTTTGTTTTTTAGAACACTAGAGGTGGGAAAATGGTTGCCATTTCGTTCTAAACATTCGCCAGATCATTGAGCTTTGAAACCTTGCCAAAGCCTTTAATTTATTCAAAAAATAAATAAAGAGCTGTTAAATGTTATTTAAAATAAAAATCATTAACATCGAACGCCTCTTCTAAATATTATTTTTTTCATTCTGCTCTGATGATGTCCGGGACAAAAATAAAGTTCGTCCGGGACAATGCACGAGATAGCAACTTTCGTTTACATTCCAAATCATAACGGTACACTGTTATTCAGATTTTAAAAACAGTTTGTAAACCTTCATTAATAATGTAGTGCTATAAATTGGAATTTAAGTGAAGGATGTTATGTGATTGTACATTTTTTTTAGGATTTAAAAGACATTTTAAAAACATCGCGTACTTCTCAATAATGCTGTGACACTTTACTATTTCTCTTGTTTAAAGAAGAAATGCAATAATACAAATCAAATGAGTTTTTAAAAAGTAAATACTTTAATCATTTTTATACCTAGGTACCAAAGCGATTCTTAAAAAAATTAACTGAATTCTAAACAGAGATGTATACGGATTGAAAAAGAATTCATGTTTTACTATTTCGACTAAATTTCCCTAAACTTCTAAAAACAATAATTTTACCGTTCCATTATTTTCAGGATTTCCATTTACATCAACACTAACCATATATCTGAAAATTTTCTAAACTGCTATACGGGGAGCAATAGGGCAGTTGGCTCAGAAGCCCATTTTTAGAACTTGTTAGTTCAATGGACATAATGATAATTTTAAACAAAAAAGTTTTGTCACATAATGAATGGCAACAATTTTGAACAATCACCAATTTTTAATTCGGCGACTTTTTTGCCGATATAAAAAATCTGCGCCAGTGGATTATGCCGATTAGAAATAAAATTCCTTATGTATTAAACAATAATTTGAAACAGCAAGCCTAAAATTTTTTGAATTTATATTTTTTTCTAAGAGAAACTTATATTTTGCGTTCGGCAATTAAGAAACAGAAACAAAATTTTGTAAAGATTTAGTTCTCAATAAATGAATCTTGTAAAGATAAACTTTATTATTATTTAACTTCAAAATTACGCTACTAAAGTTAATAATGTTTGGGAGAGGAAAATTTAAATATTCACAAAATATACGCTAATTTGAATCAGAATACTATATGGAATTTGAACGGAACTCCGAACACAGTAGGATTTACTGATATTCCGCGTTTTACGATCTTTTTTGGTCGAAGAAACGACGATTACTTAAAAAGATGTGAATCGGTTTTATGTATAATCAGTCACAGATTATCAGGAAAATTTACAATTTATCATTAACATCAGACCCACTGCTCCTATACGAACCCAAAACTAAAAAATTAAAGGAAAAACAAAGCTAAAAGGTATTTTTTAATTTCAAATTTCCTTTACAGACGGCCACAGAGGATAAACCGCCAAATGAGGAAAGAACACCTTGAACTGACAGTGCATGGTCACAGTATATCAACTCCACCCGCTTCGAAGTTTGCACATACCACACCCTAAAAAATACAAACTATTCAGGTTGATATCCTAAACCTATTGTGATCTAGATTCTACTTGGAAAGAAGAAGTAATACGTTTCTTTTTATTTTTTCCTTCATTCAATCGACGCCAGGTACTAGCCGTTATGTACTCATTTCTTTAAGCTTTTCTAGCCAACGAGCGATTTTATCTGAGAATTAAGTTGAGCGGTTTTCGAACTGCAGCAGAGAGAAAAAAAGTATTAATGGCGGGATGGCGAGGAACAACGAATATTCATTTCCTCATTGTGAAATGATGATCTGGTACAAACTAACAGCGTGACGCTATTTTATTTTTTAATAGTTTAGCGATCAATAAGCATGGTGGATTAACATTTCCTACAATGTTCGTAGAGTAATAATGGTAGTAGAAAATCAATCTCACAAAAAGGGGAGGATGATGAAAAAGTGTTTAAAAACAGGCATAAACTTGGAAAGTTTTCATAAACGAATTATTTCTTAATAATCGACGATTGGTACTCGTAGATTTGAGAATTAAAAATGAAGAAATTTGTTGTTCAACAAGAAAGAAAATTCAAAAATGATTTTAAAATACTTAAGATGCACTGAAGTCAGTTCGTTTTGAAATTATTTAATTAGGCTGGTTGTATCTGAATCTTGATATTTAAGTAATTAGCTATTAATTGATAAATAACACTTTAAAGGGAAGTAGTGTTATTTATCTGTAACAATCATTAATATTTAATTAAATCATAATTAAAAATCATTCAGCCGATTTGAATCAGCAATACATTATAATTATGTTTACTTAAAGAGTAGTTAACAATCGCATATTTAATCATAATGGAAAATAAACAAAAAATAGAATAGCAGTATATAATATTTCAAGAAAATATTTACAGTTACTGTACATTCCAAAGTGTAACATAAGGTTCTCAGTATGTATGATATGGCAAATATCTGTTAACTAAAACCGTATAAAGCCTGAAAATATTTCAAAAGTGAAATAATAATAAAAATCAAGAAATTTTTTTTAAATAAATAGAGGAAAAGAAAGTATGATTTCCCTTGGAATACAAATCACTAAGCCAAACCACTTTCTGCAGAACTGATCACACGGTGATTTTTTATTATACGTAATGAATTTTTAAGTACTGTAACAAATATTGTAAAAATATTATATGATTGTCCACACGAATTTACGAGCACAGTCTGATTTGCGTACTTCTTTTCTTCGCATTATGTGAGAAACATAAAAGGGCTTTTTTGCTAATGCTTTAAGAAATTAGTATCAGTTTTATTATATGTTAAGGAATTTAATGTTTTTCATTTGCGTATTCCGACAGGCATTCGTGAATAAAAATTAACAAAATAATTGCAATAAAACGGAGTTGTACTTCATTCTTTTTCAGACAACAGACACACCTGAAACAGGTGGCAGTCAAACATTTCCTCGATTTCTTAAGTCGTTTGCCACATTTCAAGAGAAAAACAAAGAAGGGAAAGAAGAATAAATGAATGGTCTTCTCTCACTGCGCTCCAATTTAAAAGCATATGGGCGGTTTTAAAAGAACTGCAGAGAGGTCAGAAACACTTCAGTTGACTTCGAGAACAGCAGGTGACGGGTGAAAGACTACTTGTTTATCGTTTGCTGCCAAAAGCGTGGCCACCTGAATGCTTCAGAAAAATTCTTCTCCAGATTGATTTCCAACTTCCTCCCCCCCCCCTTCTTTTTCTTTCAGTATTAGCCGTCTGGACTGAGTATCCCCCCTATTTTTTCCGGTTTGAAACACAAAGAACTTCAGTCTTGGCCCACTTCATCTGAGAAGACAAAAAATCAAACAAAACGTCGAAAGAAGAGCACTTGCGGACGAGAAAAAGAAGTTAAATTGACAGCTTGATTTGAAATCTTCGTATGGGAAGACGTAGACTTTTAATTTTTTTTATACTAAAATTAATGACTATTTACTCTTCCAAAACTCAGCAAAAAGAACTGTTGTTGAAATTTCCATCAATTTCAGGTATAAAAAATGTAAATTGTCATTTATAAGGGCATTTTAAAAATTAACATTTCCAACCATAATCAGTTTTAATTCTTATAAAACTTCAATGAGTTTAAAATTTTTGACAGATTTAAAACATAAACATTACTTTAAAATTTGACAAAAAGCAATGACGACGATGATCTATTTATTTTATTACACGTAAAAAATATTCAAGAATGTTAGATTTTTACTTGAGAGTCTTGACCCCTTTGTTTGCTAATAGAATCCACCATTGTTCTTATTACTGATAATCCTATCGTAAGTGAGGAGTAAAGCTCTCCAATCACCAAGCCATACATATACGTTCAAACGAATTTTTAAGCGAGTAGGTTATGGCAGCATATTCAAATGTGCATGTTTCGTTACGATAGTTAATATACTACGAATATTAACGCAATATGCAAAAATCAGATAGTATATCTCTGTACACTGCTCTGAAACGAAGCACTTTAGGATTATGAACTGGACAATGAAAATATTATTAGGAGCACTAGCTTAACCAATTGTGTGGATAAACCAGTTAGAAATGCATAATACGTTTGCTTGAAATGTACATTGAAGATGCCGCACGATTTAAAATGAATCATCGCTTTCCGGTGGCACTCTATTATTACTTTTCCATCTTCCGTTAAAGGAACGAAAAAAATATAATATTAGTTTTAAGCTAAGTATTTCACATAGAAAGAACATGTGTGAAAGAGGTAATTTACTGATACGTTTGTCGTTTATAGCACAATCTTAGCTCTCATTTTTGAATAATGAAATACCAAAGGATATTTTCTCGAAATTTCCACCATTTCCATTTTAGTTTCATCATTTTTCCTAATAGCAAATCGGGTTAAGTTTTGCAGAACGTTTTCATCAAATTGTCCTTCTTTGGGAATACTAGATTATCTTCAGAATAGCTCATATTGTCCGTTGTAATTTTTTTAAATATAAATTTGCCTAATTTTGCGTTTCTTTGAATAAATTTATCGTCAACATTTTCCAAATATTCGAAGACTTACATCTGAAACTTGAAACACCAACTAGCAGATTAAAGGAAATCAGATTAAAAGTAAATGTTTCCCATTTAGCACGACTCTGGATATTGGAAAAAGAAAAAGAAAGAAGGTGAAATAACATTCAAAATTCGTTTTATTCACTAATTTGATTTCTATTGTTATACTAATACGTCCTTCAGATATCGACCATCCAGTGAACAAGCAAACTGCTGCTTAACAGATGACACAACAGTGACTCTAACGCAGATGATAATCTCGACTAAACAATGGACGGTCATCCTTACTGACTGTTCTCAGCTTACGTAAACTATGCTATTTCTCAGCTCTTGAAAAGCAATGAATTTTAATGGAAACCGGAAAGCAAGAGGATCTTCTAAATTTCTTAATGTCATGTGTGCCTTGTGAACGCGAATATGTTATTCGAATGTTATTAGCTAAGCTAATGTTATTTAAAATAATAAGAAGATTGCCAATGGTTGAAGATGTCCAACGAGAATTTATCAAAATTGACAACTATTAACATTGATTCAAAATTTCGTAGTTTAGAAATGCAAGTAAAATATTTTGTAGTTGAATAAAAATTTCCTACATATAATGCAGTCTCTACAATTTTGCTGAGCTTTCCGAAGAGCATTAGTTTTCACCTAGTATCCTACGGACACGATTATTATATGTTTTACTTGATGACTTACTGGATAAATACGTATTTAGGCACTTTATTAATAAAAGAGAAAATATTCAGCCTATTTCACCTTATAATAAAGGTTTTAATGATTTCGATAAATAACTGATTGAATATTTGAAAAAAATTCGAAAAAGATGAGATTTGGTTTTGTATGTTTATAGAAACTGATTACACTTCATACTTTCAAATCTTTATACCACACTAGTAAAGCGTTATCTGCAAAACAACAAATATTTCTGTTTAAATTAATGAAATTTGCTATATTGATAAAGCTACGTTCGAAAAATGTTGATAATTTCTAGGTTAATTAATCGACTGATTATTGCTTCCTGCCAAAAGTAGCTAACATCAACTCTAAAATTATGAGATTTCGTAAAGATTCTAACAATTCCGAACGTGGGTAAAAGTGGAAAATGTAAGATCTGAGCATTACTTTTAAAAATAGATCCGAACATAGATCCAGCAAAGTTAAGCCACTAAACAATAATGTTCTTCGTACATTGTGAAACATATTTACAGTGACAAAAGTAAAAATGCCTAACCCTCCAATCGGGAATTCGGGGTGGGCGTACTGAGTTCGTGTCATTACACAAAGTCACAGAAAATATAATACTGCTCTTTTCTTTTCTCCCAGTTCCACCACCCTACAGAAGTTTCTTGTACAGTTTTCTGCAGAAATTAGTGCCTGTTATGGGTTTTATTACATTAAACGAAATGCATTAAATACGCTTTATATTTTAAAAATGTTTCATGGAATTTTCTAGAGAGTAATGATTATATTTTAATCGCTACCTGTAAAATATTTTTTATGGCTTTACAAATTCTATTACTTTTATTCTAAAAATACTGAAAAGGACACATTTTCACAATATCAACTTTTTTCACACAGTGACGTAAGCATTTATATTCTTCAATATTAGTAACGCAACAACCTTGAGTTTGGCGTATATTTTTTAGGTCAAGATCTCAATCGATTTCGAGGGCAGACAGGTACAGCTCCCTCATCATCAGGAGCATCAGTCTTGCAGATTTCTTTACTCCTGATAATGAGGGAGCTGTACCTGTTTGCCCTCGAAACCGACTGAGATCTACGCCAAACTCAAGGTTGTTGTGTTACTAATTTCATAACTAATGGCTCTAATTTGGGGGGGGGGTATTTTCATGTCCCACCATCCCCACAATCTCATGATCGCGACAATGAAGGCACCTCTATGCTAGTCGACGACTATTCACTTATATTTTCCCATGCGCTTTCAGCATTCTAAAGAAGATTGCATTCGTTATGCTATAAAATAAATGTAATAAAAGCGCAGGGCACCCCTTGTCTTGGCAAACAATGACCAATATGCAGAAAGGTACCAACGTCGGCCAGACCAGCCCCAACCACCTTTGTGCACCATACTATAATGGTGCGCACATAAAATAATATGGTATAATAACTGCCTATCTTAGAAATTCTGACTACCAACTTTGCCAGTTTACAGTTTTATTCCCTCAAAAAGGAAATAAAACTGTGAGATAAGAATTTATTTGGAAAAACATACATAAGTTCGGCAAGAAGGGCTGAAACTTCAATACGAGTTCAATCAGGAAGTGCTTTATGAGATTAGAATATTATCGCACAAATTTATTAATAACCATAAAATAATACGCTCTTAGGTACGCAACAAAAGCACGCATCCAACGGCATTCTCCGCGGCTTTTTTCTTTGTGGATTTCAAAACATTTTTATAGGAAGAGTAAATGTGCCCAATTTAAACTTAACCCCCCATGGCTTAAGTGTTCGGCGCGTGCCTACGCAATTTGTGTGCCTCGTTTCTGCAGGCGGTTCTATCAAAAAAAGAAACCTAGAGAAAATATTACTCTATTCTTTTATTGGCTCCCCTTTCAGACACCTGGGGGAGCAGCTGCACATTTATTTTTCCCTTTTCGGGCAGAAATAAACCCCGAGAACTAAGTAACTGCAACTGTACAAAAGACGTCAGTAAAATTGCCCTTCCATTTTAATGGACAGCAACTGCCTTTTTACTACGCCTTCGCAAAAGGGAAAAACTTAAAAAAAGAAAGAAAGAATATTACTTTTAGCCCCCTCCTCGTCTTCCAAATTGGAAATTCTTCACTCGTCGGCCCCCAAGTGGCGTTTACGACTCCACGGAAAAGACTCATGTTTTATTTTGTTTTGCTCTTTCCGAGAGCGAATTTAATGAATTTCAGCTCAGCTCTGCAATTTGAGTGTCAGGCAGGAGGTAGAAAACGGAATTTTTTTTGCTTTTGTTTATCAGCCCTCCCTATTTCTTTTTTCGCCCTTCGAAACTCGTTTCGTCCCACCGACATCTGCCAACCCCCTCCTTTTTCTCCGATGAGTTGGTTTCAACCTCCACAATTGGCGATATATCGACACGTAAAAGCTACGACGCCATGCTGCCACCTTCAGTTACTGAAATCTGACAACAAAACAAAGACACGTGACAGATAAAATACCACCTTGAAACACTCTTTTCAAACGAAGGACGGCTATCAGCAGTCATTAAAATGTTTCAGTATTTCACTAAAAATTTAGGTCAAAATTTAATTACTATTGAAATTGTTTCAATTCGATAAGATTACTCGATTATTAAAAAATTGCGCACAAAATACTTTTAAAAAATTAATTTCAATTTTTTTAATTAAAAAATGTCATTTATAACCGGTGGGTGCCAGTGACATCCCAAGATCATACGCAGAGTTTGGAATGGTCGACCTAATCAAATATATTGCTTGAGATTTTCCAACTGGAATTTAGCGCTTATGCATTTATATAGATAAGTTTATATATACTGTTTGCATTACAGCTCAAAAGAGCACTTATTTATTCCACAATCGCTTGCATGATGATTGACAAAATTCAGAATTATAAGCGCTTAATGTATATTTTCGCCAATCTGACTGTAACAAAATATAGAATAAAAGCTCTGTATTACTTTAATCCCTTTGTTTGTAAAGAGTAGAGTACAAACTTTAATCCCATTGTTTTTAATGAGTAGAGTGCATTTATCAATTATATGTTTCAGAAATAATCTCAGATATTATTATATGATATAAAATTCAGATATTATACAATATAAAATACATCTAAAGCAAGTAAACAATAGTTTCCAATCTTATACAGTATTTAGAAATGAAAAAAGAAAGGTCCATCACTGGATGCAGATGTGAAACTACGTCACTGGCCCAGTGGAAAACATTAATAGTTTAGCCCGAGTTCTAATCAACACCACCGAGAGCTGTGTTAGTTCTAATTTGGGCATACGGGATGGCTTCATGGAAGTTTTCGTGTTTTCCCTATATATAACATGAATCCTAACCCGTTTCCCTTAAAAAGTTTCTCCACTCCATCAGGTAGCCCATGAGTGCCTTCTCACAATCCAATTGATCCAATGAATCTGACAAATAAATATTTCAGCATACGGTTCAATTTTCAGCGCAATGGGAGTCAACTGTATAGACTTTTTCACAACTTTACATCACATGTACCGTAAACATAACGCTGACTATCTTTTCAGAAGACACAACTTTGGTGTGCTTTCCCGTAATGTTTTCAATATCTTTTGAATGCTTTCACATGAATACTTTTTATTTTTTATATTTTAATTCGGGTTTTTACTTGAAGCAATTGCCTCATCCTTAGTGTAACTGGAAAAAAAAAAAAAAAAGAAAGAGAGAGATCCGATTAGCTATCTGTTATATTATAATTTGAAATATAAATATGACTCTCTGGCTTAATGCTTAATTAGTTGTTTACATATTGTTAAACTATAAATTTTATATAGCTTAGCAATGTTTTGCTATGCAAACTGCATTAATGACCTTTTCTATAACAAAACAGAACTTTCTGTAACAGAGGGTCGGGTACTTTAAAAAAAAAACACCAGTAGAAATAATGCTTTTATGATAAATGGTAGGAGTTCACTTGATTTATACGCAAATTTTTACTCCACTGTCTTAGCTTTTCTACTTAGAACTATACTAACCGTTAAAAAAATATTCATTACACTACATATTTGACTAAAGATGCGTTTATAAACAAGGTTTAGTTATAAATCTTGTTATTTTACCAAGGCTTGGTTATAATCTTGCTTTGATTTCCTTTTAAAATGATACACTCTGAATATCTCAAAATAAGATAAAATTTGTAATATTTGTATTAAAATTTGTAAAGTAATTTGACTTTTTTTTAAGTCTTTTTTAAAAAGAATGAAGTGTTGTCAGCTAAATTACATGCAACAGAAAGCAGAAATTACCAAGTAATTCCGTCCCCCAGTGGTATGTTCACAGTAGCCTAGCTATCGTGCTTAAAAGCTCCGAAGTCGTGATGGTTGTTAATTTCTGGACAGATGCCGAGATTTAAATTTGGCGAAAAGTTCTGGCGCTGTAACAGACATTTCTTCCACCTGCCCATCATCAGGCCACTGGCCGCATGCTTGGGGTAATGGCGGCTGTAAACTTCTCCTACATCAGGATGAGGGAGGGATGACAAAGTTCCCCCTCCCTTGATTCCCGCATCTTCAGGCGTCAGCCTCATTCTATTCCCCTCCCATTTTCGGGGCAAGGAGGCACCATTAAACCACTTGCAACTCCAAGGCACCTGATGCTTCAGTAATGAGAGTGCAGATGGGGCCTTGCTCGGGGATGTTGGTGTCCCCTAGTATCCCTCATGCAGTTAACTACACTTTCCCCTCCCCGCAGGTCCCAGATGTCAAGGAAGCAACACCAAAAACACAGGGTTCTTCATCACAATTTTTTTAATCTTGGTATTTGAGAGCATTTCATATTTGTTGAAACCTGAGAATGTTCTCATTCCAGAAACTCATTAAAAACTAGAGTACTTAATCTTTAACAGCAGTTATATTACATCCTGAATCACAAGGAGATTTCTGCTGCATGTAATCGGTCTGGAAAATAATCACATGCAAATCTCCCAGCTTACTTCAGATATTCAAAAGATTTATACTTTAGAATCAACACAGGCTTCAAAAATCAGAAACCATGATTTAAAATAATAATAATGCATTCTGTAAAGATTTACATTCATTTAATGGAACAAACTTACAACTGAGCAATATAGGTACTTATAAGTTGAGAATTTCCAGAATATTTTAATAAATGAACATCAATCAGAATTAAACTAGTTCAAACATTTATAAATATGATTTTATTTGTCCTCTTCCGAAAACAATTAGGTGTGCACGTTTAAATAACTCTATTCATGAAAGATAATTGCCATATTTTTTAATTAAATTTTATAAGAAACTATACATGTCTTCTCTTAAGTAATTAATTTTATCGTCTAGCAGTTTTATTTGTAAATCGACATATAGGTATTATTTTCAAATAAGTGTGTGATAGTTGTATGCAAATCATAATCTGTTCATGGTGCAACAGTATATATAAGCTGTACTATTAAAAAATAAGGTGGAAAATAGTCACAGTACCCATGTACATTGCTAATGTTAATCATTATCCTCAAAGGATGGAGTTAAGATGGAAACGCACATACTAGATACAGTGTTGTTTAATAAAGCATAAGATGCTCCAGAATACCAAAATCCATCTAAATATTTATGTTTCAGAATAATTCGTATAAGAAAGGGAAACATGAGTGCAGTGTTTGTAAAAACAATATTATTTTGGTAGAATTAGATTACATAGTAATGCCGCCTAAACACACTCTGGTTAACTTAGGAAAGATGCCTTCCTGGAGGACTTTTAAGGTAAATGGCCCCTACTCAGGTTACATATAGAGAAAATTACGAATCCTAAACAGTAAATAGTCCCTCACCTGAATGATGATCTATTGCTCGTTTACAAAAAATCTGCTAGGAGCGTATGGTTTGCAGATCGTAATAAACCTTAAATCTTATCTGCTGAATTTATGAATAACATACGATGTGAATTATTTCTGAAATGCTAACACAAAATTTCAGAAAACTAATTTCTTTTCCCAATCGAAGTCAAGCTAGAAATAACTATATTAAAGTAGTTTACTTTGGGCACTTACTTGATTATATTATTTTTCATCAAATACATAATAAAATCACAAATCCATGAAGTACGTCTCTTTTTTAGTTTTCTGACACATTCCTGCCTGCGGATTAAGCTCGTTCGATGTTCATTTAAATCTTATTAAGGTCAATAAATCATTTTACTTTTTTTCTCACGACACGAACGCTACAAGGAAAAAGACCAGAACAAATAACAAAAGAATGTCATCTCTCAGAAATATGATAATAATGTGTTTGTTATCTTCGCAAATCAGTTTTAATTACTTATGAACTATGGAAAGGAATTTGATCAAACAAGCACGAGAACACAAAACTCATAAAAATGGCACAAAATTGCTACAACAGTACATTAAAATATGTTTAGACAGAGTCTGCATTAGCAAAGATGGAATAAGAAATATAGGCGAATAATTAATGCTTCAAAACAATTCGACTTTAAGAACCAATTTCAACTGATCTGGAAATCCGTACTTGTAATTTTGTGCTTCTTCCGTGGAACCATGCCCTCAAATCAACAATTCTTGGAAGATCTGAATTTTTGCTGCTCAGTTTGTGGTGTACGCTCAAGGCCAACGCCAGAACCAATGCAACCCGTGCGGTCACGCTGGGAGGCAGAATTTAGAGGCAGCAAAATTTTAGAATTTAGGGAGGCAACGGGCGGCAAAATTTAGAAAAAATGTAAAGATTGCATCGGGCGGCCATAAGCCTAATCCGGCTCTGTTTGTGCTTGGATAGGGTGAATTTCAGGCTTAATATCAACAGCGATCCTGATTTTAGCTCAGCTAATGGTGGATCGTGCAGTTACGGATCTTCGAGATAGTGTCCCCCCATGACGTGACCCTTAGGATGCAAAAAGTGCTGCACAGAATCCCCTAGAGGCACTGGAAATTGGCATGTCTGTTATACGAAACCAAGTTACTATTTCTTGACTACCAAAACTCATTTGGTACTTATACGTATACTTGCTAGGTTTCTACTGTTACGCAACAGAACCATTTTTTCATACAAGTTAAAAAATGTTCGGGGACGGTTGAAACACAAATTTTGAGCAAGCTGCCGTACAGCTGATCTGTTGCATAGAAGCGCCTTGAGTTATCTCTAGCCGTAAGCTTCGTCTTGCTATTTTTTACGTTTTGAACGCCACGGTCATTGCAGCAGACTTTTCACTGCTCTTCATTTACAGTCAGTTGCACAAAATACGGAACAGCAAAAATTTACCCACCCAGACAAGGAACACGCTCATTGTTGATACATGTCAATTTACTGTAGCATAGTGTCGAGTTATTATGCGCATAATGCATTAAACCACTAATGGTTAAAAAAGAACATCACTAATAGCTATTCCCCTTACATTTCAAATTTAAAAACAACTGTTTGTTATGATGTGCGGTGCCATTAGCAAATCAAAAATTAGTAGCTCCGTTTTTATCTGCAAATGATTAAATGCACTTGCAATGAAAGTATGCAAGGCTGAAACTGTGACAACTATTCCTCGGATAAGCATATTACTATTAAAAAAAGTTAAAAATATACGCAGTTGCATATAAATTAAACGACCTATGAAACAACACTCGAATAAATTTTTTCCCGGATACAGTACTTGGTTTATTTAAATTTTTTCAGAAAAATAACCGTTCGGTCATTTAGAAAAAGGGCGATACAACATACCCACAAAACTGCCAAAAGAGAGCCAAGTATAGAATTTCTTTCCATGACACTTTTGAAACAAAGAAAAGTTCCATTCTAGGACCCCCAAAACTCCCCCTCGCTCTTCTTTTTTCACGGACGGATGTCCTACGATCTTTTAGTGGGCGGAATGAGACGAAGCAGACGATTTAGCCATTCCCCGCCATTTTGTTTCTTTTATTCCCAGAAGTTTTATTTTTGTTTAACTCTTGTAAAGTGGATGGCTATAAGGTTTCGGACTTCCGTTTATAAGCCACAGAAAAAAGACAAAAATAAACGGGCGTAGGACAGAAGGAACTTTAAATAGAAGTGTCTTTTATGTGTTGTTCCTTATTTAGATGGCATTAAAAGATGTTAACGAGAGATTTATGATGTGGTTTCGGATGCAAATGCTTTCTACTCAACTGTTAAATCATCCTGACAACGTCAATGGTCATTCCGAAAAGAAAAATTTATTGTCTCAGTTTATTTATCTTTGAAAATTTTAACATACGCAATCCTGATCGCAAATATAAATAAAAATACCTAGATCCATTCGAATTAAAAAGAATACCTCGTCTGAAAATATTTTACTTTATCATCGTATAAAGAGTATTGTTATAAAATTCTGACTTCTACTATACCTAGCTTACAGACTAAGTAACAAAACATTCGACGAATAGGCAGTTGTTATTGATGATTTATTACACGAATTAACTACCAAAAATATAAAAACGAAGTAAAACTAAATAAAAATTGAGGGGTAAATTAGTTCATACAGATGTAATACGAGCAAAAAACCAAGACTGATTCAGCTGGCACGTTAAGTAAACATCAAACCAGATCAGAGTTTAATGTCCAAATTCAATGCACCTTCTCATGGCAACACCGATCTTCTTAAAGAGACCACCTCTGAAACTGACCAGTACTTTTTTAAAACAATAAGTCCTGCACTGAACTTAACTTCTCTTAAAAGCACGTAAGTGTGGTCATCTAATAGAGTATTCGCTGTGGTTAAATTACAATTACGTAACATCAAATTTTCTTAAGCGTATGTTAACTAAAGTTCATAAAGATCGCGCGCGCAGTTCATTCCATAAATTATCTACTGTATTCTTTAACATATAAAATATCTTGTACGTAATTGTAACAATGTTTAGCAAAGTCACCAAGCATGTCATCTTTCCGGCAAAGTTTATCTCTAACAATTGAATAAATGCTGCTCATGTATTTATGTTAACATCACTAAATCCAAAACTATGACATAATAACGGAGATGATCTCGATTACGTAAATGGCTGCTATAAAAAAAGTTTAGGAATTCGTTCATCACGAAACAGGTGCAGTAATCCGCTTGGGTGCGATATGTATTTTAGGATTTTTTGGCAATCACGCGCAACCGAAAAAGATTCACGCTCGCTTTCACGCGTGACGCCTGCTGGAGTACGCAGCCGCGCGTGAAACACCGTGGTACAACACACAGTTATTAGTCTTCATATCTCCCGTTCCCACAGTTTGTCATTTCATTTTTCTACTCGTTGGCTTCAGCAACCGTTAGAGCACACAGGAAGTTGCAAGTTGAAATTTTTGAGCCTTCGAATGAAAAACGAACGAACATAAGATTAAATCCGAAAACGTAAACATGATTTTTTGAGGGTAAATAAAAATAAATTCGATTTCTCAGCTGTATAATTTTTTTCAACAAATTTGTTTACAAAACGTGTATGAGCATCTAGAATTTTGTTTAAAACTAACTTTTAAATTTAGAATTCAGAAAATTGATATATCTAATATTTGTCAACATTTGTATTTCATTTGGATTGTACAGTATGTTTTTTTTATTCAAAACAATTAAATCTCAAAGTTCCATGGTTCAAAATTATCTTGATCTTCTGTGACAGTGGTATCTTAGACAGGAGATGCTGGAAAACGATATTTATTTAGTTCTCAGAAATACAGGTCACTTTCATATGCGGTCCCTTTAGTAAGGTGTGTTAGAGAGAATTTATCTCATATAGTAGAAGAAAACAAAAAATATTTATCATAAATAGAAAGCCATAACTGAAAGCATTTTCACGCAGAACACAGAAAATCTTATATATATTTAACTGTTTAAATTACAGTTAGAAAGTTTATTAAAAAGAGAGAAAAGTTCAGTTTTTCAAAAGCAGTAGCATAACAATAACAAAAAGATTCAATATGAAATTTTGTGTATGGATATTTACAAAAAAATATATATTAAAAAAAAATCTGAAAGGTTTCAGATTTTAAATTACGTCCAAAGGGGCGTTTTTTAAACATTTTGTATGTTACTTTTATTTATTGAATATCATGTTCTTCGCATTTAAACCATAAAATTCAGTTAAAGAAAAATACCGCAAAATAATTTTAAACTGAGCATATCTTTAGAATTTCCTACACACAGTCTCACGCGCTGCAGATATTTTTTTTTTTTAACAACGTTGCCATTGGTTTGGGCTTTTAGATGCCTATATTCGCAGCAGGATTACGGCATTTAAAATTCGATGGCTCTAGGTACCGTCGTTTTATCATAATGCGAGAAACATACATACATTTATGCACATTCTTCATTATTTAATTTCTTTAAATATAATACAGGGCTGCAATATTTTGTGGCAACAGTTTGAAAAGTGATACAGACTTTTAATGTTTCCGACGCAAAATCGCAAAACGAAAACAATAGTCCTTCAGAGACACAGCCCCTTTGGACTAATAAATATGTATTACTTAGAAAAGAAATGTTATATGAATATTTTTAAACAAATTTTTGGTCAACAAAAAACACATAACTACGCTTGTTTGCTAAACTATAAATTATGTTTCAATGTTTTCTCTACGATGTCGTAATAGTAATTTTCCTTAATGTTCTAAATGAGGACATTATTCTTGTGCCTGAGCCTTTCCATTAACGGGAATATAAAAAATTCTTTTAATTAAATATCAGAATAATTTTTCTACTTCAGGAAACTGAAATTTGTATCTATAAGATCAGTACAAACATCCAATTTTTTCCCAGTTTTAAACTTTTAATTGGTATGGTGAAAGAATTTTGCTTTCTGAATCTATGTGGCCCTACAAATAAATTATGCTTATAATTCAGCTACTCTTTAATTATATAATTAGTTTATTTGCAATTTAAAACTGAACAGTTTAACGTTTTCTATAAAAATATCCAGTTTAACGTTTTCTATAAAAATATCCAGTTACCTGTGATATTAATATCCAGATACACATATTTATTCTGCGGTTAAATTATTTTAAGCCGCGAATAAAGTGCGGTGCTTAAGTGGCAAAGACTCGCGATATAAAACAACCTAAAAAACATATATAACTGAAAACAAAAAAGTACAGATTCGGAGTTTTGGCGTTGCACTGACGCCATATTCCGAAACACCGGTTAGAAAACAGAAGTTGCAAAAAGATGCATTTGATTCTGCCGGTTTTTCAAAGGTATTTTTGCAATTTTTCAAAGGTATTTTTACAATTTTTTATCGTAAATATTAATCAATTACCTTTAAAAAAATCATCCTAAGCAGATGTCTCTCTTTATAATGATAATGATTACCTCCTGCCTTTTACTTCAGATATACCCTCCCCCTCCCCTAAAAAAACAATGCAAGAACCCAAGAGTGAAGGCTTGGCTTTTCTTGAATTAACTTTCAAAGCCAAAAGCTAAACCACATCCTGGGTTAGAAGTTGAATTTTAAAAAAATAGGCAGCCCTAAGATAAAAACAACAATTAAAGACCCCCCTTAAACATTCTAGTTCCCCCCCAGTGTTTAGCTGACGGCATTTCATGAACTCCGCGACTATAATTTAAGGCGTAGACAGTAGCAAAACGGCATGGCTACTTTTCTTCGCTACCTACCGGTAAGCGAAGAAAACGGTCCCACCCTTCCAAAGCTGGTATTTTTAGCAGGACCCTACCCCTCGGATTTCTGCCATCTTTTCTCGTTTTCTTTATATCTCACAGCCAACACCCACATAGATGTATAAATCATTAGGGCTAGACGTTCAGAAACAAGGCGAAACGTTCAGTCAAATTTTTTATTTTTTCCCCTTTTTTCGAAAAAATGTATTGTGGGTGTGGTACGTAGCCGTGACTGTAACTTGAAATCTATGATATCTCATCGTGATTCTGTGCACCTGCTTGTTCAGTTACGGTTCCAGTGCAAATCAGTACTTGAAAATCTTGACTGTGAATGAGAAAGTAATTTAAATATAAGAGATAAATCAAGCACTTTAAATTATTCGAAACAAAACGAAGCGCTTACTAAATATTTGCATCAGTTCGGTCTGGAATATGTTATAGCTTGACGGAACTCATTTTTCTATTGATAAGAATGAGCGGAAATCAGGATCAAAAGTGAAGAAAACGAACAATAAAATGCTTTAAAAAATCTGACAACATTCAAAAAGACTGCTTAAATTTCAGATAATTACTATTTTTTTAAAGAAATTGTAATTACTTTTTTAGAAGTTAAAAGTTGAGGGCTAGTATTTTTAAAAAGCAAATATAAATTGTTTTAAAATTTTTTTGACAACAGCAAAAAAAAAAAAAAAATTATTATATTCAGCAAGAAAAAAAAGCTATTAATTATTCCTCTTAAAAATTATTAAATTATTCAAAACTAATTAAATATTCTTCAAAATGTTTATCCGCATCATATTACTACATAAGTAATATTTACATATTTTTAAATTATAGCCTAAGCTCAAATTATTGTGTACAAATAATACTAATTAAAAACTTTTAAACAATTTTGCCTTTTACAATTTAATTCGAATTCATGGAATACCATGACTTCATAATGAACAAATTAAACATTAAAAAATTTGTTTTCTTCTGTTTCATTTTAATTCATCAACTACAATAACTTCAAAATAAATATCTGTAACAATACGTAACAGAAGTACACCAATTAAGCACGAAAACGAAAGAGCAACGGAATTATCAAAATCGTCTGCCAGTCGTAATAACATGAAAAAGACACACGACAAATATCAAAATAATTTTTGTTCCTCGAAAAATCTTGTCAGTCTTTCCTGAAATACGCAATTTATCTAATAAAACACAATGTGTGTAAAGTTAAAAACAATTTTAACTTTGATTTTTAGTCCAAAGGGGAAATTTGCCCAGAACAATTTTGCGTTGGCTAATTTTTCATTTCGTTCTGCCGAAATTGTTTCACTAAAAGCGTTGTTTGATTGACTAAAAGAACAGCTGATTCACAAAAAGCGTTGTTTCACTTTTCAGATTGTTGCCAACAAATATTATCGTCCAGTATTATATTTAAAGAAATTAAATAATGAAGAATCTGCATAAATATATGTATGTTTCTCGCATTATAATAAAACAACGGTACCTAGAGACGTAAAACTTTGAATAACGTAGTCCTCCACCCGAATATGGGCATCTGGAAGCCCAAATTTGGAATGTGTTTTATTATCGATTTCTTATTTTGTAAAACTTTAACGAATTTTTTGTTAAGAAACTCGAGGATTTTAAAGCGAGTAATGGGAACGTTGTACAGAAAAAACATTTTTATTTCCAACGCGCGAGACTGTGTGTAGGAAATTCTAAAGACATGTTTATTTTAAAATTACTTTGCGATATTGGTCTTTAGCTGAATTTTATGGTTTAAATGCGAAGAACATCCTATGTAATAAATGAAGCTAACACACAAAATGTTATAAAAACGCCCCTGTGGACCGTAATTTAAAATCTGAAACCTTTCTTTTTTTTTTTTTTTTTTGTAATAAACTGCACCTAATGATTATAAAGTAAATTTCACTCTGTTGACACTTGGAGCGGGGAGGATTTTTCATTGAAAGCAACATTAACATTGCACACAGTGTCAGAAAATGATGCTATTCTGAAAGTAAAATTATTTTCTGAAAAGAAACGCTTCCTAAAAACAAAATTCAGTTAAATTCTATCGAATTACTGAGGAATTGTTGACTTGAGGAAAGAGAATAATATTCTTTTAGCTGACAGCAGCTCTATGATTGCAATCTGTTAGATCAAAGATGTCCAACCATTTTGCGACAGGGAAATTATAAAATGCTGATCTAATAGCATAATAAAAAGCTCACGATCGACTTGTTGGCAAGCTCTGTACTAGATTCTCAGCAAAAGCATGTTTTGAAAGAAGCGGTTTAAGACCTTGGACAGAACGGGATCAGTGGAGAAGGAACACCTCAACGACCATGAAATTTGAACTATTTAGTGATCTAACTCCTAATTATTTGTATAACATTATAAGAGCCATGACTTAGATTAGAAGACACAACAAGTAAGGCGTATTTGTGACCTTCGTTAAAAAGTAAACAGCGACATTTGCAGTCCGTTCGCAACTCAAAAGACATGACTGAGAGTCTTTTGCAAAGACAAGATTTAGATTTAACCGGTTTGTCCAGCTTAAAAGCTGAATTAGGTGTATTTTCATTTAAAAACAAAGGAATTGAGACTGAAACTGATGTTTTGTTACCGAAAATTTGTGTGTTACACAATGGAGAACCTACTACAATCAAATAAAAATATTTCAAGAACAGATTTTCAGAAATGAGGTCAAAAAATTAATTATACTAGATATAAATTCAAGAGTATTTTTATTAAAATTATAAATTTAATTAAGTTAATCTTGATCTTAATAATATTTGCAATTAATTGTAAGAAAATTTCTAATTTTTTACTTTATTAAATTAAATCAAGTTTATTAAATTTAATAAGATTTTTTAATTCAAATTTATTAATTTAGAAATAACAAAGATAATTTATCTTAGACTTAATGTATAAGGAATTTAATTTAAAGTTTAGCAGTATATATAATAAGCATCTAAGAAGTAATCATAAGATCACTAGATGCCCTGTTGGTAATAACTCTAAATAAACATAAACTGAATCAATCTACCATAAAATAACTGTAATGATTCGATATCAAATAAATGAATTTATTATACAAATATTACAATATTCTTAAATATATACCATATTCACTCTAAATTAAGACCCTCTCAAAAATAAGGCAATCATTACGTTTTAAGATAAATTATAAGAAACAAAAATGTATTATTTATTTAAAATTAAACAACTAAATAATTTTAAAATGTATAGTTAAATATTTGATGAGAGCATGTTATGTTTAGAATTCATTTGTTTCTGATTGGAATGAAAGTCAAGCTACCTAATTAAATGCAACATTTTTTACTTTTTTATTTTAGTACGCTATAGAAAAAAAAAATTAAGGGAAAAAAAATCTGAAAGCTTTTCAGATTTCGATTACACCCAAAGGGGCGTTTTTTTTAACGTTTTCTGTGTTTCTGTGTTCTGTATCGAAAGATAATTTTAAAACGAGTATATCTTTAGGATTTCCGATACAGTCTCGCGCGCTGGAGATAAAAAGTGTTCCCCTCTCCCCCCCCACACACACCCCGAGTGTTGCCATTCCTTCCTCGCTTTGAAATCGTTGAGTTTGTTAATCAAACATTCTTTAATGTCTGACAAAATATGAAATAGATAATAAAACAAATTCAAAATTTGGGCTTCCAGATGCACATATTCGGTGGAGGATTGCGTTATTCAAAATTTGATGGCTCTAGGTACCATTGTTTCATCACAGAGCGAGAAACATACATACATACATACATACATTTATGCAGATTCTTCATTAATTTCTTTAAATATAACACAGGGCGATAATAGTTGGTGGCAACAGTTTGAAAAGTGATACGGACATTTATAGTGAATCGACGCAAAATGCCAAAACGAAATTAATGGCCCTTCTGAGCTAACGCTCCTTTGGGTTTGAAAAAGGAACCTGTTTGTTTTATATTTTGGTGTTTGTTATGCCGTTTATAAATATGGTAATCAACCGGGCGGTTTGTTTAGTATTTAAACAGTGTAATTATTCCACGTAGTATGACTACATTCTCATTCTAGGCCTCTCATTCTAGAATACCATTAATTAAATACCCGATAAGACCCTACCAGACTTTAAACTAAAAATGTAGCAAAAAAAAGGGGTATATATAAATACTTTATAATTACAGAACAATTTTTGTAAAAACATAATGTGCTGTTTTGCTATCGAGAAAATAGATTTTTACCAGAATGTTCTCGTGCATGATTAAAAGCTTATAAAAGCCGGACAGAAACATCTCAATTCAGTTGTTTTAAGCGAACTGTAGTTGTTTACTTAGTGCTGATACTGACTGTAGCGAATTCGCGGTGAGATCAGCTTAGCTTTCTCTGTTTTGAATTTGAGTTTTATTTAACGTTGTAGTAGTTTAAAATATAACTACTGTGAGATATTGCGATATTGTACGAATATCTCCGAGCAACTTTCAGCATTTTGTTTTATTTATTCTTGGGATAAGAAAAAAATTTATTAACTTTTTATCGACTTGTGCATTCAATCCATTAAGAACCGTACGCACGCAACAATAATATAATCATGCCTAGTATTTTCGCACAAGCTGCTGAAAAATTATCTGTAAAAGGCCTAAAGTACGAAATTTTAAAGACCAAAAATTGAAATTCATAAGTAACAAATTTCATCAAATCCTATAAATGTAAAAAAGAAATGAATTTTGATGAATATTAAAACGGAAATACTTCAAACAAGCAATACCCTAATTCAAAAAAATCAACGAAATTTAAAGAATAAAGGTCTTACTTCATGTCTTTACTTATATATACATATTATATATATATATATATTAAAGCATCATTTGTAAATTCTTTCCGAAAGTTCACATGAACAGCATTGTCTCGGCCATAAAGATCTGACTCCAACAATAAAAGAAAAACAAAATAGACCAGATTCAAAATCTTTTCAAAGAAATTTTTCTTCGTTACCTTACAAATTGTAATTTATTATAATTTTTAATGAAGGAAATTTAAAATTTAAATCTTTTATTTAATCGGTGCAATACTCAAATGCGAACTTTTTTTCCAACTTCCCTATATGTATATTTCTACGTCGTTTAAAGGGGGGGGGAAGGTATTATTTTTTAGGTTAGGTAAATTATTTGCACATACGACGGGTAACTCCCTAAAGGGGGATGCTTTTATAGAGGACTTAATAATATGAAAATCGGCTTATATTCACGTTAGACTTCGGGAAAATCACGCAAACCAACCATTCAGCGAGCCCGTTTGTCTGAGTCGAACTTCCAGAATTCAGCAGTCCTAACCACTTGCCTAGTAAACGCTGCGATCATGGTTATGGACAAAATAAAAACCAAATGGTGATTAGGACAACAGTTAGAAATATTTAATAATATAAGAATACTAATGTTGGGATTAATGTACATAATTACAATATTAAAATATGTTCCAAACCTTTTTTGTCGTCGTTGTTGTTTTGCTAAATTTATGGATAGATTGATTTTTTCTGCCATTCCAATATTTCAAATGCCTATTCTTCCTTGCAATAAGCAACTCTGTCTTATAACCACTTCATGTACATTATACCTATATCATTTACAATTGCTGCGTACGATAGAAGATGCGAAGTAATTACGTTGTTTAGCGATCGAAAAATTACAAAAGTATATATACAATTCGAACACAAAAGATAAAACTACCAAGATAAAATGGCCCACCAGCGGCCGAGCAGTAAAGGACGCTGAACATTGGTAGTTCGAATCCCTACGAAACGGTTGGCTGCAGGAGAACCTTCGTGTCTTTCCCAATGTGTAACGTGTATACGAGCCCTTCTCCCTCAGAAAGCGCTCTTTCCCCTTAGGCAGATAGCCCTCGAGTGCTTTGCCATAATCAAACAAATTAAACCAAGATTGAATCCTTTTAACCACTCATTACCATTTCATGCAGTAGAACGTACATGATCCAATTATACATTTTCATTTATGAGATTATTTTAAATTTTTATCATGCGTATAAAATTTCCATTAAAAGGCACTTAGAATACATGAATTTCATTAAATCCCCGATTCTTACATAAAAGTAGGAAAATGTTGCCATCGAAGTTCTCAAAAAACGTCAGAATACATTTAATTTGTTATCTGTTCCCTCTATCTATGACACTGAAAAGTTTGCAATAACACTAGCATTGAAGTTTGCAAACTTTGATTGACAGTTTTTATACAACATTTTAAAATAAAACAACGTACTTACATCAGATACAATTGAAAAAATAAATGAATAAAAATTAAAAATTTAATTTTTCTAGGAAAAAAAATAATTAAAAAAATCTGAAAGGATTTCAATTTTGACTTTCGCCTAAAAGGTTTTTTTTATAGCTTAGTATGGTTTGCTCTGTTGAATACTAGATGAATATGCATTTAGGCAAATATGGGAACGCTATTTATATCTTCAGTACATTAAAAAAGTGAAAAAAAAAACTACAACGCAATTCTATAAAAATATTCAATATTTTTAATTCCATATATATTATTAATCAAATGTATTTTTATTTAATTAAATGAAATTCAAACGAAAAAAATACTAATCTTAAGAAATGCGTCTATTGTTTTTAAATACCTGTTTTCTCATCACTAGTAGACAGATTACATTTGAAATCTTACATATCTTACATTATCTTACATTTTGCCGAATGGCAACAGATTCGAATGAAAAGTGAAAGAGCGCAAAATCGCGTTTCAAGACTTAATAAATCGCCTTTTGGGGCTAAAAAGGTAGTTTAGCCCCCCCTTTAGTATTCAGAAGAAGATTAGTAATCATAACACTAAATTTTATTACGCATAAATATAAGCCTATGGAGAACAACGGTGAATTAGGCACTGACCTTATATGGTCATATGATACTCTGTATTTTATGAGGCGCCAAATTTACTACGTATAAAAAAATTAATTTAACTATCAGTATATTATTACTAAAATAATATTATAACTTTTGGCTAGACAATTTTATTTCATTATTTTTGAAATTTATCTGTCATGTGAAATAAAGTTAATAAATGTATCGAAATTACTAGAACTGGCGCTTTATTTTTGGTTAAATGCCGAAGATAAATTATCTTTACCGGATAAAAGAAGAAAAAAATTTTTAAAAATAAAATAAAATAAAAAAGCGCGAGAAAACCTAAAATAATGTCTTTCAAATAATAAATTATTTTTCAATGAAATTAATATTGCTTATTCTAATGGAAAAAACAAGCAATATCATCGAAAAGCAGTATTCCGATATCTTAAAAAAGGAATTTCAAAACAGATGGTGTCACAAATTTGTCAACACTAAATACGGTCCAGTAGAGAATTTGCACGTGCTATGAAAAAAAAAATATATTTTTAAACTTCTCAGCTTACCTCCCAGCACCATCAATTGCGACAAAATCACAGTTCTCCAACGCATAATGAAAATTAGTCCGATGAACACATATAAAGATAAAACACAGTTTAAAATACAAAATAAAGAAAGGACACTGCAGTGAAAACACCAAAACTCAAATCAGCGAGCGACTCTTCCCTTCGTCTTGTCCCTCTGAGACAGGCGCTCGACTGAGAAGTTGAAATTGTCGAGGATCGCTGCCGTAAGGCGATGGCCGAGACTTTAGGGTTGCATTTCAAACGCATTTCAATTTCTTGAACGCGTCGACTAGATTTGGCTGTTTAGCGATTTTGAAGGCGATTTATATAGCCGCGTATTTAAAGATTATATTTAATGCGTTTTTGTTACGAATTCTTAAATGTTTTATTTTCTTATTAAACTTTCTCAAGTCATGTTGACCTCCTCTTTAATATTTTCCTCTCCGGCTATGTATCCTTTGCCGATTCTGCTCACTATTTAATTTTTATGATGTGGAGGTAGAGAGTATCTATGTTTACCCTAGGACTCCGAAATACTTAAATCCTTGGCTCCTTGAACATTTGTGTTATAAGCAAGGCCGTTCTTAGGCCATTGGCTGCCCGCGTACTTTCCTAGGATTGCCACCTTTAAATTAAAAAAAAATGCTCAATGATTAAAAAAAAAATTATTTCATATTCACTAAGTCTGTAGGTTATACATATGACAAATTGTATAAAAAGTACTTACAATGAATTAGTAATTAAATTTGTAATTTGAATTAAAATATTTAGTCAAGATATTGCGAGAGTTCAGCCGCTCCTGATTTTCGCCACCCGCGTACTTTTACGCTCTGCGCCCACTCTAGGAACGGCCCTGGTTATGAGTGACTCGCTTTCTTTTTAATAAAAGTGCTGGCAGTAGAATTTACAATAACATTATAAGTACTCGCCTTACATTGATAACGTGATAATCCTTAAGAAAATCGATTACAAAATTCTATAAAAAGGTCCAAGGTTACACTTCTTTAGGACCCTTTAGAATTCTGGCTCAATTTTCTAAAAATTAGGTCAGAAATCTTCTTAGAATTCTGTAAAATTTAAGTTATAACTTCTACAGAGTAATGTAGAGATTCTATAGAGATATTTGTAGATGTTCTAAAAAAAAATGTGCAAGGATTCGATAAAAATTTATCCCGAATTACTAAATTTCTTACGTATAGAATCAACCAGCGGCGCACTGAGAATTTAATTTGGGAAGGGGGGGTGATTCCTATTGTAGTGTTGACAATTCTCAGTTAGCTTACGCAGTGTCAACATAACGTTATGAATTACGTTATATGCGTGTAATATAATATATAACAAATATACCTTATGTATATAATATAATAAGTATAATATATAATCAATATACTATATGCATATCTGCGAAATTACGTCACATGCAACATTACGAAAAACTGCTTGTTATTTAACAAGCAACTACCATTGCTTTTTATTTATAATTTTGTTATTTAAAAATGAAATTTAGTCCAAAAATTATGTATCTGCAATTATATCAGACTGTTTAAGTAAAATGCATGATATTCATCCAGTTTCATTTATATCGTTTTATTTTAAGTGGTGAAAGTTTAATAAAATACCAGTCAACAACAGAAAAATACTTGTATTATTTTACCAGATGTTATCACTTCCGTAATTTAGATAAAATCATATATTTCACATGTAAATAAAATGTTGTACAATACGAATACGAATGTTTCACATTCGTAAATAAATTTTTAGATACTTAGAAAACGATTTCTCAGCAGCTGATGCTCTAATTAGTAATGCCATTAAGATTTTCAAAACTTAATAAATATTACGAATGCAGGCTTCTGAAGCTTCTATTGCAGCTAAGCTATTTTGTTCTTTATGCAAGAATCTTTGCAAAGCTGATATTAAAAATTTAAAATATTAATATTAAAATCCCACAAATCAGAAAAATATGCATTTAAAAATATTTCGAGTTTTTCTTCATATTGAAACTGAAAAGATAATTTATGCTTTTGTGAAATAAAAATACTAAGCGAATTTAATACTTCTTTATGTTCAAAAGAAAAGTTTTTTTTTAAGTGCTTGATCACACCTTCCAAAAATTGATTAAAAACTAATATTCGAAAATAGCAGTCGGCGATTTCAGTTGTAATATTAAAACGATGTATTATTCACTTGCTTGCCTGTCACGGAAAAAATACTTCAAATTTTTCCTTTAGTTGCTTCAGAGCTGTGGTCGATACTGGATAAATTGCACTGAAAACGTATTCTGAGTTGTCACGAATTTCTTATAGTTCTCTTAAAATATCATCAAATAATAGATTTACTGCAGTGGGATCCATCGATTTAGACTGTAAAATCCTACTTGTGAAAATATAAAAATATTTTTGCATTTGAAAATAATGCAATCGCGAAGCAGAACATTTCTATGAACTCGACAGTTAATGAACGCCAGAAAATAATTCTTTATCATCTCAGTTCTCTACTGTTTCTAGTGTGAGTCAAAGGTTTTAATAATTCCTCCATAACCATAATAGATTCGTGTTTTTCTATCCAACTAGTGGGACACTTTCTTATATTTTTTAGTCCAAAGAGGCTTTGTCCCTGAAGGACTAATTTTTTCGTTTTGCGATTTTGCATCAGAAACATTAAAAGTCTGAATCACTTTTCAAACTGTTGCCACCAAATCTTGCAGCCCTGTATTATATTTAAAGAAATTAAATAATGAAGAATGTGCATAAATGCATATATATTTCTCCAAATGTGATAAAACAACGGTACCTAGAGCCATCCAATTTGAATGACGTAATCCTGCTGCGAATATGGGTATCTGGAAGCCGAAATTTGGAATTTGTTTTATTATCGATTTCATATTTTGTAAAACTTTAATGAATTTTTGATTAACAAACTCAAGGATTTCAAAGCGAGCAATGACAACGTTGTACAGAAAAAAACACTATCTCCAGCGAGTGAGACTGTGTATAGGAAATTCTAAAGATATGCTCAGTTTAAAATTATTTTGCGATATTCTTCTTTAATTGAATTTTATGATTTAAGTACGAAGAAAGTGATATTTAATAAATAAAGATTACACACAAAATATTAAAAAAAAAGCCCCTTTGGATGTAATTTAAAATCTGAAACATTTCAGATTTTAAGCATTTCAGCACATTCAGCATTCAGTGAAACATTTCAGTACGTAGAAGGGTGAAGGAAATCTATCTCTCATTTTTAGCTTATGCCCTTTTAAATATTCCAGACATGGTTGAAGCAACACCATAGCCTTGACTTTCCATGTATTTCAAATCTATGAGTATTGATATCAAATTATCTATAACAGCATTAATCGAATATCCACTTGACGACGCTACAGGTACGAAATAGATTATGAAGTTTAGTTCTGTTTGGTAGCATAAACTCGTATTAAATTCTAACAGACTTGGAGCGAATTATCGTTTCGTCTGAAAAAGAGCTAAAGCCCTGAACGGGCTTTAAAATCAACCGTTTTGTTAAATCAGAACTTTAACATAAATGCACGAGTCGTGCTTGATAAGCTCAACCACCACTTGTGGGGAAGTAACTTAAAGTAACAGTCAGTTTCAAAAGTTAAACCAAGTCTAGTAGCCAAAGACTACAAAAACTGATTTAACGCGAAGTTGGCTCAAACTTCTTACCGGTGTAATAATTTAAATATCGATAACTATAAGGCAGCGCCGAAGATACAATCTAACAAAAAACTCAATGAACCCTTCTATCAGAAAGCGCAAGAATGTAATGTAATGAACCACTATGAACTTTTCAGCTACGAGATTCTTGAAGAGGACCCCCATCTTTGCCCTTTTGCGGCTTTCATGCTCAGCGATAACCACCTACATAAAGCTTAAAAGTACTTTCGCATCTGCTCTGTCGAAAATCTTAGCTGAATATGTATATATAGCACGATTTTGACTTCATCACTCATTTAATGCAAAGCAAATGGTTGTAAATATTGTGCATATAGTCTTCCAGCTTATGATAAAAATTTGCATTTTTATGTATTGTATCTTCTCGCTTAGGCATTTCTGTCCCTGCATAGCTACACGAACCAACGAAATGAAGATAGCCGGTATACAGCTTGCATCTTTGCAAGCTAGACGCGGCGATAACGGCAAACGAAACGGAACAATCTAACAGAGCTAGCGAAGCCTAGTAACGTGGCCTCGAGAGGCAGAAATACGCTGTTTGCTTTCTAGCAACGAAACGGAAAGCAGTAGTGACAATAAAAATCTAAATCATAAATTAACTGGTTATGTAAAAAAATAGTAACCTTACGAGGTGTTTGTTCTTGCGAAAAAATGTGTGTAGTTTCATCAGCTATAATTGAAAAACATTTGTTTGCATTCGCTTTTTCAACGATCTTTTCAAAAATAATTTTATTGTAAGCATTTATGATTTCATTACATTTTGCATTTTGATTTCGTTTTGATGAATTATAATAATTTTATTGTAAGCATTTATGATTTCATTACATTTTGCATTTTGATTTCATTTTGATGAATTATAATAATTTTATTGTAAGCATTTATGATTTCATTACATTTTGCATTTTGATTTCATTTTGATGAATTATATGTTGAGTTATTGTGGCAGGGTTCTAAATGATATTTTAATAAATGAAATTTAATAGTCATCTCATCTATTCGAAATCTGAAGAGTTGACGGAAGTTTCTTTATTCTAATGAGATTCAACACTATTATTATTTACATTTATTTGCGTAGAGTTAAATTCTTATTCAAACCCCTTTCTCTCATCACAAAAGATCACTGTATTTCTTTAATTTGATATGAGCTGGTGTCATCAGTTACATCAATAATGGATTGTTTGTGGTCAAGAATGATATTTTGGAAGTATCAGCAGAATATAAGAAAAGTTTGTGATACTTTTTCTCTTGGTTGTCAGGGATTTTTTCATTAGATCTTCTCCAATTTAGAAACGCTAATTGTCGCAAAGCTTGATTGTTCGATTGGCCTGCATATTCCTGAGCGAATATTACTCACTGATTTTAATATACTCCATCTTTAATTTTAGTATAAGCCAGCCAAGGGTATTCAAATAATAATATTTATTAAAATTTTCTATTTAAATTTTCATTGCCAAATTAAAAACTTGCAAAACGTTTTTAGCTCAGAAGAGCTATTAATTTCGTTTTGGCATTTTGCGTTGAATCGCTATAAACGGCATATCGCTTTTCAAATTGTAGCCACCAAATATTATCGCCCTGTTAAAGAAATTAAATAATGAAGAATCTGCATAAATATATATATGTTTCTCGCACTGTGATAATGCAACGGCACCTAGAGCTATCAAATTTTGAAGAAAGTAATCTTACACCAAATATGGGCATCTGAAAGCCCTAATTTGGAATTTGTTTGATTATCGATTTCATATTTTGTCAGACATTAAAGAATGTTTCATTAACAAACTCAAAGATTTCAAAGCAAGCAATGGCAACGTAGGAAAAAAAAAAGCTTTTATCTCAAGCGCACGAAACTGTGTATCGGAAATTCTAAAGATATGCATATTTAAAAATTATTTTGCGCTATTGCTGTTGAATTGAATTTTATGGTTAAAGTGTGAAGAGCATGATATTTAATAAATTAAGGTAATACGCAAAACGTTAAAAAAAATTCCTTTGGGGATAATGTAATTTTTTTTTTTTTTTTTTTTTTTCTGGTGGAATTAAGTATTTTCAAGAAAATCAAGTTTCTTTTCGTCAGTCAACGAATTTACAAAATTTAATACATTGCATTTTTTATCTTGAAGAGCGATTTTAACTCCAGCTTAAGAATTCGTATGAAAGTCAAAAATATTTATGGAAGTAGAATTTTGTGGATGAGTTCACTTTTAGCTTGCTGTTGTGTCGTAGCATTCTCCAGCTGTCATTCATCATCGTATGCGATACACATCATTTTTCAATGCAGCTTCATGACAATTTTTAATATTATAATTTAGAGGCAATGTTTGATCTTATTCATTTTGAAATTAGTAGATGGAGCTCATATTTCTTGACTATGTTACTCTATGAGTAACTCGATCATAAAATTTATAAGGATTAGCACTTTCGAATCGTGTAACTCCTTTACCAATCCCACAAGTTAAAATTAATTCAAGCCTGGAGTTTAAGTCTCTAGTTCATAGAAAAGATAAAATGAATGTGCTTGTTTTAGCAAACTACCACTTGATATTCAGAAATGTTGTGATCGCATTGGTGAAGCATTGTTGAAGCAAGTGGGTCTGGGGTCCTAAAAGAACCCAAGGGTCCTTTGTTGTTGTTGTTGTTTTGTTTTGTTTTGAAGAACAATTTTGGCAAATGAGACCTCATGTGGGACCTGATGCTGGACTCAGAGGTCAGCAGCAGGATACTATCTGGCTCTCCCTGGTCCTCCAATATTCTTTAAATTTGGATCATCTGATTAACACCTTTCCCCGTCTCTCCTTGGAAAGCGCTTTTAACAAAGTGAATAGTAACTTCTTTATACACATTCAACCATCCTTCAACATTCACTCGCTTATAGACTGATCACTACAATACATGTTCTTCCATTGTGCAGTGAATAATAGGGATAAGTGTTAATATCAGTGATCTCTTTCGATAAGATAAAACTGGAAGATATGGCAATTGAAAAAGACCTTCTCCAATAAAAAAATTAGCAAAATAATACTACCTTGAGTTTTCATATTTTTTTTTTATATTAAAAAAAGTTTTGGAGGGTGCATAAAGTCCTTTAACACAACGTCCTGGGTACTCCCCTGGAATAAACTAATAGAATTGTACTGAAAATATCACATCCAGTTCTGAGAAAATCGGGCAATAATTTCAAAGAATTCTAAGCAAGTTTCTTTGCATTATTTTTCTATAAAGGATCCGATAAAAAATGTTGAGTATTTAAAAGCATTATAAAATCAACAAAATGTTCTTTTCGGATTAAAAAGATGTGAATTGAATTTTCATTTCAAAATAGAATTTTTTAATTTAAATTTTGAAAACATCTAAGGTATAAAGGGAATCGGAACAGATGGTGATTTTTTTTTTGGTAATAAAAAATTAACGTATCGTTTTGATTTAAAAAATAATAAGATAAAAGTAAGTACATCTTAAACAATAGTGTTGTGTTCTACGGGTTGGTGGATTTGAAATGACAGCTGATGACAACACCTCATGAAGAATCAAAACACAATTTATTCGTCAGTATTACACAGGAGAGTTCCAAAGGCATGTGTACAGCCGTCGAAAAACTACAATAAACACTGAAACAATCAGCAACACAGCCTTCAAGCCATCAGGTTATAACGGTGAAGACAGTTTCACTGAAAAACACTAAAGTACAGCTTCCGTCTCGGTCGATCGCTCTCGAGCTAATCTCTGAATTCAGGACATTACTACTGAACTCAACATACCACTTTACTACTCAAGATATTCTAAAGACACACTCACGATACCCTCTACTCCGCTTACAGGCAGGTTATGTATGGCTTTTGACTTGCCTTCGAGAACATTCTCTGGAAAAACGTTAAGAATTCGTTCTAGGAAGTTCTCGCTCCGTCTATGCATATCTCCAATTTTTGTCGTTAGTAGTCTCCAAATGGGCGATTTCGCGCCCAGTCTGAAAACCTGCATTTACTTGCCACTTTCTCGGAACCCTAAGCCCGCTTTGCGGCGAAGCTGTCTTACCGCAGCTGGATATTTCGTAACAATAGTTAAGTTTAATTAAAACTGAGAAACCCTTTCTGTTATCTGGATTAACGTACCATAATTAAAAGCCTTTCTTTCAGGAATTAAAAATTTATAATTCAAGGCATAAATTTTATCTCTAATTAATTTCATGACTTAAATTCCCTTTAGGATTTTACAAAATTTAAAATTTGTTTTTTTTTATAAGTAATACTTTTGAAAAAATTGCACAAAATGTTGCATAAGTTTACAAAATAACAAAAATAATGCTAGAAGAGTAAAACTAAGAATTTCTACTAAAAAAATTATTTAACACTTATGAAAAAAAAAAAGATATTTATATTTTTACTGTTCCATATCGCCTCAAAAACTAAAAATATACTTTGATTACAGTTTGAAAATTTGCTGAGTTCTATGGAATACCATTCTATAAAGGCTTTATAAAATTTCTACGTGATTTTGCAAAGCAATGTTTCTACGAAATTTTGATTTGTGAAATGAATTAGAAGTGCATATATGTGAAAACTAAATTAAAGATAGATTTATAGAATTTCTTTAGAATTTTATACAGAAGAATTTCTATAGAGGATTACCTATGTATTTCTATAGGGATTTTTAACAAAGTTTTATCAACCTGTATTTTTTTTTTTTTTAAAGAAACGCAAGATTACTTTATAAGAAATCGAATATTAACATATTATACAAAATACTATGTATACAACCATTGATATTAGAAACGTCAATAATTTACTCCTTCCTTTTCTTGACATTATTAAATTATGTTAGGTTACTTTACGCTACCTAGGTGCCTATCGTCCAAGCAAACTTCTGAAAGGAGTTGTCATTCGAAATTTTATACCATCTTTAATTTAGTTTTCAAATTAAAACAGTGCATATAGCTTTACTGTCTGACATACTTAAAAGCAATATACTTCTTAATAATTTGTAATATTATTTTAATGTATGTACTTCTAATTCATATGATTTATAATACACTTATAAGGTAATTCTACCGCCTTCTTCGCATGCCTTCGTGGTGTAGTGGTCTGCATGCTCGACGCGTAACCGAGAGGTCCGTGGTTCGATTCCCGGCGAAGGCGTTGCTCATTTTTCATGTCTCCTGCTTCGTAATAACCTAATGTCTCTACACACTGAGGTGATGATTTTTAATAACAAGTGCACGCTCGTCTTAATTAATGTAACTCCGTACATGACGTACATCGGTACATAATAATAGTTTTGATTGCCTCTAGTTTTTAACATCAGAAGTGTCATCAGAGGAACTTTTCCAACATTTTTAAACCATTACGTTTCATTAGGTTATGCTACCATTCGTTTATCAACTGTGCAGCTTGGAAAGTGTTGTTAGCACTCAAAACATAAGAACTTTAATTTATCTTTCGATATTATATTACATACTGAACAAGCTGCGAAATTTAAAAATAAAAAAAGCACAAATTTGTATTTCATTTTTGCAATGATATATTTAATTGATGTAATTTGAAATAAATTTAGGCTATAATATATCCAACTTTACTGTAAATTTTTGTCTTAAAATGAATAAAAAGATATTACTATCGCGATATGTTGCATACCTCAGGAAAAGGTAATTTTCTTTTAATAGTGAACTTCAAAAATAGTTTTATGCATAAGTCAAAAAATTACATGAAAAACTGATCATAACTAAAATTATCATAACAATGTTTTAATACTTCACAATGAATATTTAAAATTACTTACAGAGTCTTTTTTTCTTAAGCTTAGATTTTAAAACGTTAGTTTCATTATTATTTGCAAGCAAAAATTTGAGATTTGTGAAAATGTGTTATTTTGTAAGCATTTTCATCGCAAAATATTAACAAAAATAGTTTCTAACAGTATTGAGTCTTTAATAGTAACTAAATCTCTTTACGCGTAGAATAAAATTTACATTAATTCTAAAACTTGTTAAAATTAATAGAATTTTAAAGAATTTTATAGAATATTTTTTATACAGATAAAAACTACGCTGCTGCTTTGTTTCATGTCGTAAATTTTGATTGTAGAATCAGTAATTATTTGATTCAGCTGTCAGCTTCTACTTTAAAAAATGTTTTTTAATATAATATATTTGATTTTTTTGCTAATTTTTATTCTAAGAAAAAAGAAATTACGGTCATGAAAAGATAATAAAGCATTTAAAAATGTGGTTCCCGATAAAATTTCGTTAGAAAATTAGTTGCGAGGAAAATATACTTTTCCACTATTCTTTTTATATGATATATACTTTTCCACTAAGATTCACTACTAAAACACTACATATACGTTTTTGCTACACCACTATTTTGTATTAAGAAATAGCAAATGTAATTTTTGGAACTTCTTGGAGTTATCATACCACACTGAATTTATACATTCTGACCTATCAATCATTTTAATATAGGCGAATGTGCAGTCTAAAGATTTTATGGTCATTAAAATTTAGCAGAAATATGCCAATACAGAGTATGTAAAAGTCAATCATTAGGGAAGATAAAAGTTATGAAAAAAAAAAGAAAGGGATGTACGTAATGCAAGACTAGAGCCTTTTGCAAATATCTATGAACCTTGTTTTAGAATTTATCTTAAACCAGGAGTTCACCTCAAGAGAGAAATACCTTTCTGCGAAAACCAAATGTATTATAATTAAAAGTACGGAGCCCGTGAAATATTAACTTGAATTTTTCGCATAATGGTACTCCAATATGTGCGAACTCAAACGATGTCATGCCACCATGACTGACATAACGCTATGTCATTTTTCATGCATTAAATTGAGAATCTTTCAGAAGACGGCACTGCTTGTTCTAATGGGAATAACAGAATCGTTACCAAAATACGGAAATTCTGAATGGTAGATCCGGTTTTGTCTTCAAACTCCGTTCCAAATAAGGAATTTTTGTATTTTTATTAAAGATGGCCTATATAGTAGCAGTAATTTGTTATCGCATTAACTAGTAGTTCCACTTGGAAGAGTTTCTACCGCACTACATTATGAAAAACATTAAACCAGCAGTTTAAACATTAAGCGGTAATTCACAAAAAAATAGCAACTAATATTGTAAATAAGTGTTTTATGCATATAAAAAATATATGCCTTCGTTTTAAAATAGAGCCGAATGATCCGGAACACATTCATTTACGCCAGCTTTTCTCAAACCACTTTGTTAAGGAAGAATCCTTGAAACATTTTTCAGATTCATGGCATTAGTATTTCCCAAGTAACAGGAATAGTTTGGAGTGATGTTAACTCCTGCCTATAAATACAATCTTCAGCTCAACTCATATTGTTGGAATCAATAAATTGTAGGTCTAATAATCCAAAAGGCTTTGGAAAGCTATGTATTCTTTTTCGTTCTTTCCTTTTATTTATTTATTTATTTTTTTTTAGTACAAAGGGGCTTTGTTCCTGAAGGACTATTGTTTTCGTTTTGCGATTTTGCATCGGAAACAATAAATGTCGGGTCACTTTTGAAACTGTTGCCACCAAATATTGCAACCCTATATAATATTTAAAGAAATTAAATAATGAAGAATCTGCATAAATATATGTATATTTCTCCAAATGTGAGAAAACAACGGCACCTAGAGCCATCCAATTTTGAAATCCAATTTTATCTGCTGGTAATATGGGCATCTGGAAGCCCAAATTTGAAGTTTGGAATTTGTTTTATTATCGATTTCATATTTTGTAAAACTTTAACGAATTTTTTTATTAACAAACTCCAGGATTTCAAAGCGAGCAATGACAACGTTGTACAGAAAAAAACATTGTTATCTCCAGCGCGTGAGATTGTGTATAGGAAATTCTATAGATAAGCTCGGTTTAAAATTATTTTGCGATATTCCTGTTGAACTGAATTTTATGGTTTAAGTGCGAAGAACATGATATTTAATAAAGAAAGGTGACACACAAATTGTTAAAAAAAAAAAGCCCATCTGGACATAATTTAAAATCTGAAACCTTTCGGGGTTTTTTAGTCCAAAGGGATTTAGTCCCGAAGGACTATTACTTTCGTTTTACGATTTTGCGTCGATTCACTCTGAATGCCCGTTTCACTTTTCGAATTGTTGCCACTAAATGTTATCGCTCTGCATTAAATTTTAAAAAATGAAAAATCTGCATAAATGTATGCATGTTTCTCGCATTGTGATAAAACCTAGAGCCATCGAATTTTGAATGACGTAATCCTACTGCGAATATGGGCATCTGGAAGCCCTAATTTTGAATTTGAAATTTGCTTTATTATCGATTTTATGTTTTGTAACATTTCAACGAATTTCTGATTAACAAACTAAATGATTTCAAAGCGAGCAATGGCAACACTGTACAGGGAAAAAAAAAAAAAAAACATTTTTATCTCCAGCGCACGAGACTTACGGAAATTCTAAAGATATGTTCATTTTAAAATGATTTTGCGATATTGATTTTGAACTGAATTTTATGGTTTGAGTACGTAGTACATGATATTTAATAAAAAAAAAGGTAGCACACGAAACGTTGAAAAAACGCGCCTTTGGACGTAATTTAAAATCTGAAATCTTTCAGATTTTTTTGTTAATTTTTTTTTTTTTTATATTCTTTTTTAATCAAAGGGGTTTTGTCCCTGAAGAACTAATGTTTTCGGTTTGCGATTTTGCGTCGGAAATATTAAAAGTCTAAATCACTTTTCAAACTGTTGCCACAAAATATTGCAGCCGTGTATTATATTTAAAGAAATTAAATAATGAAGAACCTGCATAAATGTATGTATATTTCTCCGAATGTGATAAAACAGTGGTACCTAGAGACATCCAATTTTGAATAACGTCAGTTTCCAACCGAATATGCGCATCTAGAAACCCGAATTTGGAATTTGTTTTTATTATCTATTTCATATTTTGTAAAACTTTAACGAATTTTTGATGAACAAACTCAAACAACGATTTAAAAGCGAGCAATGGCAACACTCTACGGGGAAAAAAAAAAACTTTTTATCTAAAGCGCGCGGCATTATGTATCAGAAATTCTAAAGGTATACTCATTTTTAAAATTATTTTGCGATATTGTTGTTGAACTGAATTTTATGGTTTAAGTGCGAAGAACACGATATTTAATAAATAAAGGTAACACACAAAACGTTAAAAAAAAAAAAA
>KK116661.1:133394-150687 GCA_000611955.2 Stegodyphus mimosarum | reverse complement strand
AGGAACCCGGCCGGGCGGAAATTAACATAATTATTTAATTGACATGTTGGGCACGACTGGAGACACGCCCTAGTAAACTTTTGCAGTTCTGCAAAGGAAACTGCCTCGCGAACTCTTTGGACAGTTTTTCTTATACCTAAATGGGCCGAAATGGCACAATCGTGCAACTCCTCTAATACATTCAATCTAATGCTAGCTGGGATAACCGGTCTATATTCATGGTTCTCATTAGTCGTTTTCGTATAAAATAACAGTCCGTCAATTGTTTCGTAATTTGCGGCCCTATTTCTTATCGGCACAATATCCGGATGACTGAAATTCTCAGGGTCGGCCAAATAATTGTATATATTTTTGAACTCCGCATCTTTTCTGAGTTCGGCTATTACTGTTTCACGAGAATCTAATACTTTGGATGTTAACATGGCTATCTTAATTACACTTCCATTTTCATCTAAGTTAATTCTGCTTAAAGCATCTGCCACAACATTTTCCTTTCCCGGCGTATGTTTAATTATTAGGTTATATTCCTGTAATTTGAGAGCCCACCTTATTAATCTGGGTGATAAATTTTTTCCAGAATAGAGTCTAGTAACCGCCGCGTGGTCGGTACATACAGTTACTGGAAAACTTCTAAAGAACACACGAAACTTATGTACTGCTGATAACACTGCCAGAGTTTCTCTTTCTGTTGCCGAATATTTTCTCTGGGTTTCATTTAATGTTCGACTGAAAAAGGCGACGGGTTGACCATTTTGAGAAAGCACTGTACCAATCACAAAATCTGAAGCGTCCGCTGAAATCTATAATCCTTTATCCCCCTCTGGAAATTTTAAGACGGGAGCTTGAGTCAATGCGTCTTTCAATTTTTGAAACGCCAAGTTGGCTTCTGCTGACCACGAAAACCTAGCTTTCTTTCATTTCAACTTTAGCAGCGCCTCAGCTATTTTTGCAAAGTCTTTAATGAAGGACCGATAATATGAACACATCCCAAGAAACGACGATAACTTCTTCGCTGTTTTAGGAACAGGATAATTTTTAATAGCTATTATTTTTGACTGATCCGTTTCGATTCCCTTTTGGGAAATTTTAAATCCTAATAACGTAACTCTTTTGCGGCAAAGTTACATTTGGACGCATTTATCTTTAAACCAGCTTCATTTAACAATGAAAACACTTTTCTTAAATCTTGTAAGTGTTGTTCTAGATTACTACTTGTAATTATAATATCGTGTAAATATATGAACGTGCTTTTACCAAGGACCGGTCTTAAGACGATGTCCATACATCTTTGGAACGTTGCCGGCGCGCCGGATAAACCAAAAGGCATTCTAAGAAATGCGTACGTGCCAGACTTAGTGATGAACGCGGTTTTGTGGACGTCTTCGGGTTTTACCTCAATCTGAAAATAGCCACTCGTATGATCTAACGTAGTCATGTATTTTCTAGACGAAATATTTCGAATTATCTCTTCGATTATCGGCAACGGATACACGAGATATTTTGTGACGGAATTTAGCTTGCGATAATCTATAGCAAAACGCCACCGCTTCGGGTGCGTAATCGGATAATCATTATTTTTTTTTACATAAAACAACTGGGCTAGCATAACTGCTAGAAATTGGCGTGATGGTTTTATTCTTTAACATCTCTTTAATATGAAATTCAATTATTTCTTCTTTTACCTTATCATATCGATATGCCTTTTGCCTAACTGGCTGAGCATCCCCCGTTTCAATACTACGATTTACGACCTGTGTGAAACCCGGTACATCGCTAAATAAATTCGAAAAGTCACCTACCAGGCCCTGGAGTTTTTCTTTTTCTTATGCCGGTAGATGCTGCAAGTCCAGCTGCGGGGGCTTATCATTCTTGGTTTCTATTGGTTTCATATTTAATGTCAGCTCTCCCCCTTTGAAATCAATTTTTGCTTCTGCTAAACTAGAAAAATCCACACCCAGAATAATACATGTTTGCATGTTTCGCACAATATAAAACAGGATTCTTACCTGTTCGTTGTTGATACGCACGAACAACGGTACTTTTCCTAAACAGCTACACTTTTCTCCTTGAGCCGCTATGATATCCGTGTCTCTTGCACTAAAAATTCTGTAACGGCGAAAGTGCTTTTTGAAGAATCTTTCCGATACGAAGCTGCTTTGAGCTCCTGTATCCAAGAGAGCCGTCGCCGGTATGTTGTTAATTAGAACTTCAATCTTCGGTAAACTCAAATTCTTCACGACCACGGTGTTTAAATTGATTTTGGAAGGGTTTTGCGCTGCTTCGGACTTCTTCACCTTCCTCGAAGAAATCCATCTTAGTTTAAATTCTTCTTATTCTGGTTGCCCTCGGAATCTTTGCTTGTTCTTCTATTGAATTCCCTTCGTTCGCCGCTCGATTTAGGAGACACATCTTTCTTCGGCCATTGCTTCGCCTTATTCCCGTAACTTTGATTTTGTTTCTGCTGGGGTCTTGGCGAACTCCACTGACTTCTTCGCTCAAATTGGCGACGTTGCTCGTTGTCGGCTGTTCTTCGGCTTTCAAATTGTACTGCGAGCTCAAATAATCTGTCTAACGTCGTTAGGTTTCTTAGCTCGATGAAATCTTAAACTTGGGGCAGTAGCCTAGGAAATATAATTTGAATAACTTCAGGATCCGGGCGACTTCCATACAAAACCTTGAAAACTCGAACTTTTCTCAAAATAAAATTTGACAAATCTTCTATTTTTTCTTGGTATCGACTAAAAAGTTCCGCTTCCAGTCTGGCTCGATCTCGTACTACAGGAAATGCTTTCATCAAGGAATTTTTGAAATTTTCGTACGTGTATGTGGGGCTTCCTGGTTGCCCCAAGAGATTCTTTCCAATGCACTTGAACCAACTTAGCGCTTGGCTCTTCAAAGCGCTGGTAGCAAGAGCGACTTTCTAAAATTCGTGAACTGGATATAGCATGAAGTGGGAGTCTAGCTTTTCCAGGAAATTAATTACGGCTGTCTTGCCGTCAAAACTTGCCGCTGGCTTCATAGCTGCCCGCATGGTTTGTACAATGTAGCCAAATCCTTGTAGGCCAGGAGGTGCTATCTCAGGATTCTGCACAGGTACAGTAGTTATCTCAGGTTCGTCTTCTCGTCTTTCAGGCCATCCTCTTATTTTTCTTCGGGCGCCAGTGTCAGGACTGAGTGTTTTGTGCATGTTCTTGGCAAACATCTTGAAGTAACTCCTTAAAGTCCTTAAGTCCTGATCTGGAACAGGGAGCTGAATGCAGCTATGTTCTGGTTGTAGATACTGTGCTTCAGTTGTATAATAACTGCACTTGAAAGGGATTTAAAATCCTCTTTTATTAAATCAATATTATTTACAAACCACTTCCCAACTCGGGAGGGATACAGAAAGTAAAAAAGACCTCACTTGGGTCTAAATGAACAATCAGATAAATTTAAACTAAAGCTAAATAGAAATTTAATTGATCTTTGCTCACAGAGCTCTTCGCGGAGTTGGCCTCTAACTAAATGGTGCGTAGCAAGAATTACTAATACTAGCGCACTTGGATTTATTTCAATAAGTAATCACGTTGTAAGCACTATGGCTTAGAATTTAGGTGCTAGCTGGTTAGGCGAACGTCAAACAGAATGACCGTGATCTGAGACTAAAGCTCTCTCACACTGAGAGGTTTCTACCTCTGGTTTAAATAGTACTTGGCTCTACTTCAAATTAGCATAAGCTGAAAACGCGCGCTTCTTCTGACGGGAAGTTGAAACTGAGAAGAGATAGAAAAATTTAAATTAAAATAAAACTTTGTTAGTTTAACTAAAACCTTACAAGGTGTGAAAGAAAGGCAATTAAAAGTAAAGCAATTTGAGAAAAAAATAAGTTCATAGCATTTGATACGAAATTTTGTAAAGCTAGGTAAAAAAGTGGGTTAAAAACAGAAAAACATAATAAGGCCCAAAATATATAAAAATATATAATATATAAATATATAATAAGGCCCAAAATATATAAAATATATAATATTATATAATATATAAATATATAATAAGGCCCAAAATATATAAAACTATATAATATATAAATATATAATAAGGCCCAAAATATATAATATATAAATATATAATAAGGCCCAAAATATATTATATAAAATAATAATTATTATGTGCCTAAGTAAGATAGAGAAGATGAAAGAGAAGTGTAAAGAAACTTAACCATGAATGTCTCCTAATATGTGATGAACAATTCGTGGATTTCAGCTTTACTTCGGGGCTAAGCTCGCCTGTTTGTTTTACTTAGATTTATTCTAAGTAGTACAGAAGCGCTTTTTTTATGTACAACCAACGGCCTTAGAGCGATACGTTGTAGTAGAGGTAAAAACTCCAGCAGTTGACTCCTTAGAACCAACCAAGGAATCACAAATGACGAATGCGTCAAATATGGAAAAGTGACCTATCACCTAATAATGAAGACCCTAACGTGTTGTTGTAAAAGTATAAAATATGGAGTGAGGTGCTGAAAATACTAAACTAATCTAAATGAAAAAGGGTTAAAGAAAAGGAGGAAATGTTTCGTTCCAAGTAACTGAGACTCTGGAACATTTGTTTCTTATCAGAGGAAAAGACGAAGCTAAGAAAAACCTCTGATCAGGAGGGTGGTGCTTTGAAAACTCTTTTAAGTGTGCTTGAGCTAGTTGAAAGAGCAGGGAAAAACACTGGAAGTCCAGTTTGATAACAATTTAAAATCTAGTTAGGAAGCTAATTTTAAGCTAAGACAGAAAAATAAAAACAAAAAACAACAACAACAGAAAATAATAATGGGATAAAAATATAAAGAGGGGAGTCCAAACGTAGAATACACGGCAAAATATTGCTTCTACCATGAGACACAAGAATAACAAAGAAACGTAATATCAGACAAAAGTAGATTTTCATATATGTTTTAGAACACAGCAGCAGACAAAAGTATACACAGTTTGAGACACATCAGAAAAAAAAAGAAGAAAGATATTCATACACAGATGCTTTCAAAGTAAATAGCAGTAAGTTAGAATGCACAGTGAAGTTTCAGGTAAGAGTAACAAATATTTGAAGTAAATCACCAAAAGTTACGAAACAGTCACATAGCCCTTAGTAGCATAATCTTTAAAACCACAAAGATTCTTAAGAGCTACAGTAAAGAAATAAAATTTACATGATATGATAAAGAAAAAACCAGATTAAATCTTTCCACGTAAGGCTTCAATAATAATACAGAAAAAAAGGTCATGGCAATAAGTCACGAATGCACAAGTAAGCTTTAAAAACGGTACTAATTTTTACGGAGTAAACAATCATCCCCGCGAAGGCGATAAAATTTATAAGTACAAAATTTTTATACCAAAGGTAATGGGTAAGTAAAAAGAAAGAATCGCTCCATGTTCGCACGCATTTCTAATTTCAAGTAGGGGGGAAAAAAACCTTCCTTTTACTCTCTTGAAGTAAATACTGAAGGTCAACGAACTACGGTCTCTACCAAGAAAGAAAGCCCATCTCCTCACTTAGGACGAAGGGGGTGATGATGAGAAAATGTAAACAGTCTGTGATAGCGTCTATACGCACGTAATGCAAAAAAGAAACTATTTGCATACAGAAAGTTAAAACATCGTATTAAGGTCATAAATTCTGAGCAGTAAAAGCCAATATGAATGAAAAAGAAAACATCCTGGCTTGACCATGGGATTTGAGGCTGTATCCAAACAGCAATATTTTGAGTTCGTGGAAGGTACAAAGATATAAACAAAAGATTATCTTCTTTTACAACTTGCACAGTCATTAGGATATTTCTGAAGTGGGAGATGTGAAAAATGAGCAATGCTCTCGACGGAACTCGAACCTGGACCTCTCGAATACGCCGAATATGCTACCGTTATACCACGAAGACATTTATAAAGGATGGAGAAAATATCCCCTTTTAAAGAGCGACTGGTATTAGGGGACCTAATCGCCGAACTCTGGAGCTGAAGAATCATCATCCACCACCCATTTAGATCGGGCGCCACTGTAGAGTCATTAGGATTTTTCTGAAGCGAGAGACTAGAAAAATGAGCATTGTACTCGCCGGGACTCGAACCCTGGACCTCTAGGTATATGCGTTGAGTGTGCTACCGTTACACCCCTAAGGTATGCAGAAAGCAGCGAGAAAATACCTTATAAATTAATGAAGAACAATAATGCTCGTCAATAATGGAAAATAATTAAATAAAATAAATACAAACTCTGAACTTTCTTAACTTCCGAATAAAGACGTTAAGAAAAGACAAATTGAACAACAACTCCAAAACATGTCCGCACCTTCGCTATCTTCCATTCACTCTCATTCTCGAAAATTATGCCAAATTTTCAGTCAGTCACGTGAGTTATGAACAACAATCTCCGCATGTGGTGCGGTTACAATGGAGTGTATAGCAGATGTGCCACTAAAAGTAATTGATTTTTCTAACGCAGAAATTTACAGCTATTGCAAAAAATTTAAAAGTACCATTGGAAGTGATTTCTCTTTCCTTGATGTCAATAAAAAAAGTCTTCTCTTGCTTAAGGAAAAACATGTCAACAATATTTGTTTTAAAGTAATGCTGGATAGCAAGGTACTTATAACAAGCTGCGTTAAGGCAGAAAGAAGAAAACAATGAATTATAAAACATGTGTGCAAATTTCTGAAGAAAAGGAGGTAAGATTTATAAATTTTTCTTATGCACGATGTTAACCGATATTCATGTTTTCCTTTTTTAGGAATATTAAGTGCATGTCAGTTAGTTGAAAAACATTCCCGAGACCTTCAATAACATTTTCCAGACTTTAAAATGTAAGCATAATTATATAAATGTGTATGTTTTGTTGCTGAATAGTTCTAAATTATTGAAATAGCTGAATAGTTCCCATCTGCAAAAACACAAATACCAAGCCATTTTCTTTTACGAATATTGATTACAGTGCCATAGAACATGTTATGCCATTTAATTTTTATTAATTTCATCATGGTGTGTTTCAATAATTTAACTGTTATAATCAAGCTCTTAGTCAGTATGCATAAACATCAGAAAGTTATTTTCTTAGTACCTTCCATTGCTGATATTACAGTTGAGCCAGATAAATCTAAGGAAGACATGGATATTCTAATCAATTTTGCTGAGCTTATTTTACCCGCATATACCAACATCCGTAATATCACAAGCATCAGCAATACTGAAACAATATTTTAATATAAAAAGATGCTTTTGTAAAAATTTATATTTAATTATAAATTTTTATGAGAGATTGCTGAGTTTTTAGTTAAATATTAAATTATAATGCATATTTAATATATATTCTTGGAAGGCATATACAATTACAGTTACATAGGGACGGATACAGTTAGAGTTACATAGAGATCTGATCAGTAACAGTTACACAAGTAAAGGGCCAAAATGGTCGCCAGGTTTGGCAATGTTTGATCATTACTCGCCAAATTTGGAGACAAATTTTAGTCGCCAAAACCATAGGAATGATAATTTCAGTCATGAACGTAAGACATAACAAGTTAAAAAGAAAAACAGCGTACATAAGCGCAGAAGAAAATTAAACAGGATGATGCAAGATTAAAAGTAAATATGAAGAAAACTACGAATCCTCAAATCGCCCATTCGTGTGATTTGATCAAAGTATATGATTATCATTTTGAGATAAAACATAGGCCAGGAAAACAGTTGTTTCACTTTGGTACCTTGAGTAGAGGTCTGATATTAAAAGCTGGTGCCGCAATAACGACAAGCCTGCCGGATAACAGCATAGACATTGGGATTCCAAAATAAAAGACAAAGCAATCTGGACAGTGTGGTAAATAAAATTGCGAATAAGACATGATCTGAAATGTTACGTGGATATTCACTCAGATTTAATGAGGGTATCCTCAGAAAGTTAGCAGATGCATAGAATAGCCCGCGAGAAATCTAAAAAAAAGTGCTAGAAGAATTGAAGAGCAACAAACGAAAATGAAAGAGAGATTCAATAGAAAAAGACATCACATGATAAATTTGAACAAGGAAAAATCATTTTGATGAGATGCGCTCCTAAAGCTACAGGTCAACCTACCAAAACGCTGCCGAAATACCGACGATTTATAGTAATAACATATTAGTATAATAAAATAAGTAGTATAACGGAAGTATTATTTAGGGATATTTACAGGATAACACAACTAGATCGAGGTCACTATTTAACCACCACACCGCAGCTCATGTGAGTCAAGTAGTAAAACTGTTACTAGACCATTTCTGATGATGACGACCAAAACACAAACCACTTACTAAGCTGGATTCCTCAAAGAAATTCCCGAAGATCTGTTCGTAAGGATTTAAGAAGGTAAATGTTAGTACGATTATGGTAAGAACTTTCCTTTTTTATACGTATGATTGCTGATAAGGCGTCAAAAGACTTTGGTCATTTCAAAATTTACTGAACATTAGACTGAATGATTTACCATGCATTTTATTAACTTGTGATTATTTTAGGACTTACATTTCATGAGTGATAATGAATTAGAGTTATTTTAAATTTATTATAAAGTTAGTAATAATTTAGAAAGAATTTCCATTATTATCCGAGTGCATTTAAAGAATTTATGTGAAGTTAAGTTATAAGGTATATCCCCCACATTCTTAGCGTGCCTTCGTGGTGTAATGGGCAGCACACTGAGACGGTATTTCAGAGGTCCGTGGTTCGATTCTCGGCGAAGGAATTGCATATTTTTCATCTCTCTTGTTCCAAAAAAAAATACCTAATGTCTCTACAGTGGCGCACGAACTAAAAGGGGGTGGATGATGATTCTCCACACCCAGGATTTGGCGACTAGGTCCCTTAAAACCCTAGTCGCCCTTTAAAAAGGGGAGTATATAAGGTATATCTCCCACATTCTTAGCGTGCCTTCGTGGTGTAATGGTCAGCACACTGAGCCGGCATTTCAGAGGTCCGTGGTTCGATTCCCGGCGAAGGAATTGCATATTTTTCATCTCTCTTGTTCCAAAAAAAAAATACCTAATGTCTCTACAAAGTATGCTCATTATCATCTCAAATTTTTAGCGCAATGTACATTTTTTAATGCATCTATAATGTGCATTGTGCAACATAAGATTTATATCACAGCATTTTGTATTTTAGAGAATGCTTATTACTAATTTAATATAGAAATATGCTGTAATTAAAATGTTAATTTCTACCTCTGGAAAATCGGGATGATTTCCATGCCAGAATAGCGGAGTATTGTGAGAACGCTGAGAGATAGCGTTGTAAGAAATCCGACGTTAGAGTGCGCAAAATTGAGGTGATGTGTAATGATTCCCAACATACAGTTAGATGTAAATAATTAGTTCATTAATGAACCTAGTTTAATCATAATGTGAGCCATTCTGATGAATAAAGCTAGGTCACCAGCTAACATATGTGACATGGCTAAAATTGATCTGAAATGTTAATTATCTTAATATTTTGTATGTAATCTTAATTATATAATCTGAAATGACTGAAAGAACAGTCACAAGTGCGTAACCTGAAATGACATTCACATAAATTATAACTAATTAGAGCCCTGTAAAGTACCCTATGGTAGTGCCTGCAAAGATGGTATGGCATTACAAGGCATTCATTTCTAAGATACCGGTGGAACACTGGGAGGAAGCGGAAGATGGAGCAAAAGAGAAGGATCTGAAGAAGCAGAGGGATCCGAAGAAGCAGGAGAAACATTGGTCAGAGCATTCAAAGCTTCTTAGAATGCAAGCTTTAGTCGATCGATTCCTAATACTCAACAGTTTTCTTGTCATGTACGGGAACGGTAAAATATTTAATTGTTGCTACTTGCAGACCTTGAAGGGCCTATCACATTTAGGAGTGACAGGAGGTTTCTCCACGTCATTACGCTCAAATATATGAGTGCAAGTAGTCAATGCAGGATGTACGAAAGAGGTCGCTGTGTAACGGTATGATGTAGGAGTCGGAGGCAGTGTTTTCATCGCTTCTCGGAAAGTTTTAGTGCAGGGAGTAGGAGGGTTAGACTGGAGCAGAGGATGGTAGTCGAAGGTTTAGGCCGTAAATAAGTTCGGCGAATGTACCTTGCTTTAAGAACGTAGACCAAGAAGCACAACTAGAAGAAATGTAGTTCAACAAGTGTTACTATGACACTTTAAGGCTGCTTTTAGGTCACGGTGAAAACGTTCCATCAGACCCTTTGTGGGAAGGATGATGCGGCGAAGAGCGAATTCGGCGTACTCCAAGCACAGATGTTAGAGAAGAGTAAAGATGGAACTGGAATTGACGACATTTAAACTGTTATAATGATTGATGGTACAGTGGGTACCATTTGATAAAATCACTGCTTTATAAAACCAATCGCTTATTAAAATCAAAACCCATGGAACGAATTCGAATGAATACAATATCATCATAAAACAAACGCTTAATAAAACCAAATCGCTTTTAAAATTGTAAAGTCAAAACAAAGTTTGTGTTTGAAGTTTAATGATTTTGTTGAAAGTCGGTTCACATTCGCACGTGGAAATTCAAATGCTAGAATTTTCGTAGCTGGAATAGTCAAAATCCCCAAAACTGTGCTTCAAAGTCAGTGATTACATTCAAGGTGGATTCGCGTTTGCATGTAGAGCTGCAAATGCTAGAATTTTCTTATCTGGACTAATCATGGGTAGAGGTGGGTCACAAGAGGTTTATCAAAACTAGCTCAGACCAGCTGGGGAAAATGGAAAACATAAAAAAGATATGTGAGAGTGAATATGTATAGAAATTACCTCTTTTTTTGCTCATACAGTTCGTTCCGTTCATCCAACCATATCGTGTTTTCGTTGTTTGGTCGAGCCTCAAAACGCAAGGACTTAAAAGATAAAGAAGAATTTTTGAAGTAGTATGATGCTTTACCAAAATGCAGCAAACTCGAAGCTTCTGTACTCGCAATTTCACAATCTGCATTATGTACATTTTTGAAAAGAAGGGAGGCCATTTCGGATGAACTGATAGCAAGTTCAAGTATCTCACGTAAGCGGAAGCGATGTGGAAAGTTTACAATGTAGAAACTGCCCTCTTGGAGTGGTTTAGAAATGCCGGGAACAAGAAAGTCACAATGTCGCGAGAAATCCTGTACCAAAAAGCAACAGAATTTTATCTAAATGTTGGGAGAGGCGTTTGTCCCTGCCTTTGGATGGCTCACAAGATTGAAAGAAAGGAACAATATCATTTTCAGAAAATTACATGGAGAGAAACTAGATGCAGATTCTAATGAAACCGATAATTGGATAGAAAAGAAGTTAGCCGAATTTTTGCAAGAATACAAGCCGTATCAAAGTTTTAACGCTAATGAGACTGGTCTTTATTGTTGAGCCCTACCTCATCACACTCTAATGTTTAAAAGAGAGTCATCAGCTGGCTGTAAAAAATTGAAAAAACATGTTACTCTGTCTAATATGGAAGGAAAAGTTGAAATGACTCCATTAGTCATCATCGAACTGATCTCTTGTTGAAGAACATAAAATTAGTTTTCCTTCCTCGTAATACAACTTCCACTCTTCAGCCATTACATCAGGTTGTTATAAACATATTCAAGGGTCGTTACAGGAAGGAAGTGGTTCAAAATAATTGTAATTGATGGAACTGATACAACTGACGCAGTTTATTCTTCTAAGCAAATTGTTGATTTTTCTCTTAGATGCGATGCATGCTAACTTAAATGCGAGGGGTGAATTAACTTCGTAAACAATTTCAATTTGTTTTAAAAAAGCCGGCTTCCATCCAAATCAAATTTCTGGAAATTTTCAAGATATGCCAGAAGACGAGGGTGGCGATGAAGAAATGTAGGATGAGACCTTCCTAGAATATTTGGGAATCGATGAAAATATTCAGGCTTACTACGAAAAGAGTGATGCAGAGATCATCGAATTTATCACAGAAAACAAAAGAATTAGTGAAAATGAAAGTGAGTCCGAAAATGAAAATCCTGATCCTGCACCAACAGCAGGAGAGTCTTGACAAGCATTAAAAATTTTGAGAAGAACGCTGAAACTTAAAGGCAGAGAAACAGAAAGTTACAAGCAATGCCGTGCTTTGGAGACCACCGTTGGAGAGCTGCTAACAAGAATATACTACAAACTTGAGTGTATAAATTTTTAAATAATATTTTATATGCTTACATATTGTATTGATCTGGGTAACATGTTGGAATAATTACAATTTTTCGGAATTAAGACAGATTTTTATCATCCGCGGAAAAGAAATGATGAAAGTTTTATATAAAAATGGTGTACGTAACTTACATATTAAACAACATACCGAAAAACCGTATTAATCTCAACACTAGGGCCGTAGGCAAGGAGGGAGAGGTTTAGGTATGTGCATATTTCATTTTTAAAAATTTATTGAGCGAACGAAATTATATGCATGATGCTAAGCTGACGCCAAATGCCAACCACCAATAAGCACGAACAATGAAGTATAAGTGCAAATGAGAAATACTGAAATCTTTATATTCGCGTTATAACAAGTGCGCACGCGTACAGCCATTGCCTCCTAGATATATTTAGGAGGCACTGGTACAGCACAGCAAACATGGATACTGCATGCAAATGCTAAAATACAAACATTCTTGTCAGAATGCAAACTCTGCCACAGGCTATTACAGGTGCCTACTTGGTTAGATCGTGAATCATACATCAGGAAAATTTTACTGTAATGGACAGAAATATATTGTTGCAAAATACTCAGTTGCAATAAGATAGTTTCCCCGCAAAGCGGGTTCTGGGTTGCCAGAAAGTGGAAAGGAAAGACTAGGTTGTCAGATTTGGGTCGAAATCGCCCATTTGGCAACGCTTGGTGAAAAAAATTGGCGATATGCCCTAGACGGAGCGAGAACATTCTAGAGCGAATTCTTACCAGTTTTCCGCAGAATGTTCTCGAAGGCAGGACAAAAGCTATATAAATATCCTGTCCGTACGCGGAGTAGTATTGTATCGGGAGTATCTTGAGTAGTAGAGTAGTATATTGAGTTCAGTAGTAGTGTCTTGTGTTCAGAGATTAGCTCAAAAGCGATCGACCGAGTCGGAATCTGTAATTTAGTGCTTTGCCGTGAAGATGTCTTCACCGTTATAGCCTGATAGTCTGAAGGCTGTGTTGCGGATTGTTTCAGCGTGTTTATCGTAGTTTTTTCGTAAACATATCTTTGTAACTCTTCTCTGTAATACTGAGGAATAAATTGTATAAATTGTGCTTTGATTCTGTGTTGTGATTTTCTGTTTTGATTCATCAAGTATTGTCATCAATTACTCCAAACCCACGAATCCGTAGAACGCAACAATATTACTAAATTCGTATATTCTTAGCTACACAATTTCGTTGTTTTATGCTAGCCATTAAGTATTTCATTTACACATAAAATTAATATCAACATACGCATAAAACTAATCTATAAATTTAAAACAAACTCCTGATTATCAGTTTACGATTTAACACGCAATTTACATAATCATTCATGCATGAAAGAAGCGAAGAGTACTTATACGACTTTTCCGACTTCGGAGTAAGTTTCTATAGTCGGATTTTGTTTGTAAGACTTTCATGCAGTTCAATGAACACTATCTTCCACACTGTTAGATTAAGTTCATAAGAGGAACATTTTCGGTATCTGTATCTTCTTCTCTATATCTTCTCTTCTATCTTCTTCTATATATTCTTATCTTCTATTCTTTGTTTTAAAAGGCTTTATGAGCTCTTAACATGATGAATAATAATTTACGGAAAATTTTAACTTGCAGCAAATAACAAATCTTATTTCAACAATAAAAATATAATATACCACAGAGTTCTGAAAAATATTAAAAAATCTTGGCTTACAGATAATTTATTCCATTTAGTTGCTCAAAACAGTTTCCAACTGGTACTGACAAATACTAAGACAGATAGGTAAAGACCATGATTTACCGTTCTCGAAACTTTTGCTGTAACTTATGTATATTAACTGAATTCCAGTACATTCTTGCGACATAAACACTGATCTAAATTTTAATTTTTTTAGCATCTACATTAGGATGGTAAAGTTCTGGTTAAAGTGAAATCTCTACCTTCTTTCTGGTTCCTCTTTCCTCTATTCTAGAGAAAACTTTTAAAACAGGAATTCCGTAAAGTATATGGCTGAATGTTTACACTCATTTCTTTTAAACAACAAACGTAGTACCTAACAAATGCAACTTGCTCTCCAACATCGTATTTGCGAAGCGCTAAAAAGTACAGTACAAAGTTTGCAGTGAGGAAGACAGCCATGTTTTATGCTCCGACATTTCTTTTTTTGTTTCTTTCAAAATATTCTTGCAAGTGGAATTGATGCGTTCTGGATTCCTTTCGAACAAACATTGGATGGCGAAGCTGATGAAACTTTTCTCTAGTGCACTATTGATTCTTTCCACTCTAAAGCAGGTTCCACGTGTATTTGCAAAAAGATAAAGTTTCAGTTTGTAACAGCTGTATCTTTTCTTATGTTTTCGCTTGTATTATACTTGATACACATGTCTGAATGAACTGAAAATTAACCTTATAATTTTTTATTTCTTTATTATGAACGAAAATACGCAAGATTTATAAATTTCCTGTGAATTTATTGTTTAATTTAAAAAAAAATTAATTTATGTAGTGGAATTGTTTAATTTTTTTAAAACTAATTTATGTAATGGAATTGTTTAATTTTATTTATACAATGGAAATATTAAAATAGCATTTAATAAAAATAAAAACGAATGTTAAAAATGGAAAAATTTAAAGGATTCTCAAAGAACTTTACATAATACTTTTTGCATACAAAAGATATGCCAAGAATACACGTATGTTTTATGCGTAAACACATGTACACACATACATCATATCTATTCATGTATATTTTCCCTTCCTTCTACCAAGTTTAGCTCCTGAAAATTAAGAGCGAAATACGGCGTATTTTTAATGGAAGGGATTAAAGGTAGGACTGTACCATAATTCAGCCATTCCTACTTTAGTCGTCATCAAAAACAGCGTTAATTCAATCGCGAATGCTACTCTTCATAATGCTAAGAACAGAAATATATGTGAGTAAATTAAAAGATATTTCAGCTAAAACCTTTCAATAGATTTTCCCGTCTTCAAGTTATCAATATGCCCGTGAAAATACTATAACTTGCTTACACATTAGTGGCTGCTTTCCTTGACATACATTTTAACAGATTTTTCCCAACAATTTATAAACAGATCAATTCTTGATCCGATTCCATTTTCATCCTTTGGCACAACACTGTAAAAAAAAGTCGTTTCTTACAGGCAAAAGTTTTGTAAAGTTACAGAAATTAAAATGTTACATGAGAATTTCCTGTAACGTAAGCAGTCTGAAAGGAAACAGTGCTCGATGCAAACGAGGAAACGATTTATGAGTACACTTACGAGCAAAGGCGAGGGTTTCAGTTTCGCGCGCATGAATATGGCGACCGATTGGAGGGGGGGAGTAGCTCAGCCAATCAGGAGAAGACAACGACTACTGTTTTAAAGATAGTAACAGAAAAACATGGCTGAGTCTTCGGCACTTTCTTGAAAGGTAAATAAAGTTTTTAAAGTTACTGTTTGAAATATTCTTGTTCATTTTATGTGGATTATTCTTATGCACTTTGCAGTGTTATATATATTAAGTATTTTAACGCTTAGCCTTTGCTACCAGTAAATATCGATGCTCGTAATGTCTAACAAAAGAATATGTATTCTATAAATGTTCTTTGGTCTAACGTAGGGATGGCCAACCCATGGCACGCGTGCCACAATGTGGCAGGCAGAGTTTTAGCATGACACATGAAGATTTACTGAAAAATTAAATGATTTAAAAACTAATAATATTGTCTATCTCAACTCCGTCGATAGATACACACTAAACATATACATATTGTTACGAATTTCACATTTATTTGGCTATTTATTTAGAATTGTAATTAGATTTGCTTCATGTTGCCTTAGCAACGCAGACGATTTTTGAAGAGAAAGCTACGTCGAAAGAAAAAAAAAATAATAACAATAAAAGTAAAAGAGCGCGTGCATTTAATGCTTAATAAATAAATATCTCGTAATTACTGTTGCCATCCAGAAAAATCTAGAAAAATCGTGATTGTTCTACTGATAATTAAAAAAGCTTATAAAAGCCGAGGTGAAACACCTCATCTCAGTTATTTGTCTGGACTTTCAACGTCTTGTGGCCTTTTTAGGCAAATTTTGTCATTGAGCCGGTAAAGTTGCATTATTTGCAATAATTCGGCTATAAAATCACTGACTGACTCATCTCAGTTGTAGTTGTTGTTGTTGCTGTTATACCTGTAGCTGTAAAAAGCGAACTGCTGTTTGTTTACTTAGTGCTGTATTGATTGTAGCGATTTCGCTGTGAGATAGAACTATTTTATCTGTTTTGAACTGAGTTTTTGCTAAACGTTTGAGATATTGTGATATTGTGCGAAGATCTGTGAAGAAATATTTCAGCATTTTAGTTTATTTCTTGTGGAAAGAATAAATTTTTGTTAACTTTTTATGACTTGTGCATTCAATATATTACGAACCCGTACGCACGTAACAATATATAATAATAATTACAAAAAAATTTTTAAAAACAAAATAAAAACATGCCTAGTATTTTCGCGCATTAAACTGCTAAAAATATCAGTAAAGACATAAAGTAAGAAATTTAGAACTACTTTTTCACAAAGACTAAAAATTGAAATTCATAATTAATAAATTTCAAACAATCCTGTAAATGCAACAAAGAATTTAAAAAAAATCTTAAAACCAAAGCTTTTAAACAAGCATTACCGCAATTGAAAAAAATTAATGAAATTTAAAGGAAAAAGAGCACAACAGAAGAGAAATTCAATGCCATTTCGTCAGGGTGGAGGAACACTGAAACTAGGTGAAATCTCTCTTCTATAAAAATCCTTGCTTTTCTGTATCCAGAATTAGCCGGTGAATCATTTCAATGTATTTTAATTATAATAGTTTGTCAGGACTTAGTGTTCTGTGCATCTTTTTTGGAAACATTGTAAATTCTGGAAAGGGTTCTTAACCTTACGTTCTAAGTCCTGAACTGGAACAGGGAGCGGAAGCTACGCTATGTTCTGATGTAACTGCTGGGCTGGAGAATAACTGCACGTGAAGGGATTTGAAATCCTCTTTTATTCAATCACTATTAAATACAAACCTCCCAATTCGGGAGAGATACAGAACGTAACAGACCACACTTTGGTCGAACTTAACA
>KK116661.1:108915-127342 GCA_000611955.2 Stegodyphus mimosarum | reverse complement strand
ATAATTTAATAATTTATTGTAAAAATAAAAAAAAAATTTTTTTTAATTTTTGTATCTTTATTATTAGCCTATTATTTGCTTCACAGTATTACTAGTAGAATACTTTCGCAAGAAAATTATAAATTGAATAAACTTCTTAATTAACATGCTGTAGTAAATAAGTATGGCATAAAGTTTGTTTTCTGTTGTTACATGTATATTTCACATTTTTTTTTTGCAAATGTCAAAATTTATAATAATTGGGAATACTTTTTTAATATCACTTTCTAAATGGTATTGGTTTTTGAACTGAAATGAATCTTTTAATAAATTGGCCATATAAAAGGCAATGCCACATTTACGTTTTTCATTGAATAAAACTTATTTTTAATTATACTGAGATTTTATAATAATATCAAAAAATTTGAATATTATTAGAAATGAACACTAAATTAAATTAAGAAATAAAACATTGTCTTGTGTGAAAGTATTTATGTGTTTTGATAGAACAAAATTGTGAAAATATTTATGAGCTTATAAAACAAGATCAGAAGTAGATAATGAACAAAGTGGAAACGCAAAGTTCCTAAAACTTTCTGAAACTATATAGTATTGATTGTGCAGTAGGTGTTGAAAATCCATACCTTTCATTTACGAATTTATAGGAAATTTTTGGATGCCTATTATGTGTTTTAAGTTTGGTTAACATGCAATTTTGTAATGCGAGGAAGGAGAAGTTGTAGCATTTTAAAGTTTGAAAGAAGATAGTGTCGTTTTTTGGCGTAGAAAGAATATAAGGCAACTTTTAAAGAAAGAGGATCATGAAAAAGTTAAAAATCAGTTTTTGCGTAGCGTGAAATATAAAAGTAGTACATTTTCAAAGTGGCCTTTACATTTAGTGGTTAGAATTGGCAAACGTAATTTCACAATCTGTAATTTGCAATTCAAATGTCGCAAAGGATTTAAATTTAATTGCTCTGTGCAAACAAGTATCTGAAAATGAGTCGGAAAAAGGAACGTTTTTTAATTTATGAAAACTGATTTTTTGATTTTATTTTACAATTTTTCCCATTATAATACCTGTTAATAAAGAAGATTATTTAACCAGTAATGGAAATGGTTGCAATTTAAATCAAGTAAATTGATTATCAAAGAGGCAGACAATTTGAAGAATCTTTAATAAATTACGTAGGTAGGTTTATAAAATGAAAAGCATTTATATTCAACATATACAAATAAATGCTTAAAATGTCATGAAGAAAAAGACCTTTTTTAAGTTTATAATTATGGAATGCATGTGTACATGCTTATAAAATGCTATCTTCCATTTCTGTCCACTATCGATTAATTTTGTGGGTCTTTATTTTTTTAGCGTAACATATTTTCCTTAATTTGATAATTTGTTGCTGTTAATTAATTTTTTAACTTAATAATTTTTTAGAATTTAATAGGAATAATCAAATAATTATGCATAGTGGAATTCATCATTAAAAACTGTAGAGAATCAGATAACTTCATATTTTTGCACTAAATATAATTTATTAAATTACATACGAGTTGAATGGCATTTTTACAGGTCTTGCATTTGAAAATTCATCTAACAGCAATATTTGTTTTCAGGATATGAACTTTGACTTTTGCACCATAATCGCTTCGTTTACATGCAAATTCATCTGTTTATTTAATGCTGAAAATGTTAAAGTAATTTTTCACATAAGCAATTATAACTTAATTGAACTTTGAAATTATTTATTTACTTTTATTCCGAAACTTAACTTCATTTCATGATATTATAAGTGAGCGTTGTATAGCTTAAAAAATTCAAAGTTTTAACTAAGAGATAACGAGAAGAGCATTTTGAACTATTTAATTAAATCAGAAAGTTTTTACGGATATAAAACATTTCGAAAATGATTAATTCATTTGTAAGAATTTTTCTTAGTGTTTGTTTCCATAGCATTAATTTTGAAACTTGATTTAGGTTCAAAGTGATGACAAATTGAATAATTTTGGGTGCAATGTAAAAACTAAGATTTATTACGTATTGCGTTTGTAAATCTGTGGGAAGAGGGCAATATAATTAAAAGCAAAATCAAAATACATTATGTTTAAGCTAAATTGAAGAATTAATTTTTTAAACAAATTTGTTAAAGGCATAGCTATATTAAATATTTTAATGGAAGCAAGGCTTAAAAAATTCACTTTGTGAAATTTCGTACTTTCTTAAAAAGTGCAGAATTTGATTTTTAATGATAGAGTTCTAACTATTAATTAAGGAAATTAAAAGTTATGCGTATACTATCTGTAATTTCAAAGAGTACAAGACTAAATAAACTTCTAATTGTAATGTAAGGTGTTGTTGACAGATAGTGAGTGCAGATAAGAATAAAATGATTAGTTGGGCTATGTAATTGAAACATAGAAACAAAAGTTAGAACCTTGTGGTAACAAAATGAGGTCCACTAGTGTGCTGCTTTTCTTCCTGGAAATACTGTTTTTTAGATGAAGAGAGTATAATCATTTTTGAAGCATGGAGAAAGGCTATTTAGAGTTCTTAACAGAAGTACTTTGCAAAATGTCTTGTACTATAATAATGCAATCATATCATCCTGCAGCTGCAATACATTTACTCAAATAGGTTAAATCTAAAGCACTATCTGTCTATTTCAGTTAAGATTACTGAATAGAAAAGAAAGTTCTAGAACATACCTCATGCATTGATACTAAAATGAGGCATACTGATTTTTTTCACACTGATACACTTTTCGTACTGATTTATTTTATAGGACAAATGTAACTTTCAGATGCCTTTCTGTTATTTAATATAAAGGATACACAAGTAATTTAATGTAAGGAGAAGCATATCAATTTGAAACTTTTAAATTAATTAAAATCCATCTTCGGATTGGTAATAATATGAAACACCTTTCAATTATATCGGACACAAGTTTCTTTCATAAAACAAAAGTACTCTGCAACAGAATATTCTTTCTAAAAAAGGGTGTTGAATTTAAGAATGAAATCGACACTTTGATGTGTAATGGTAATTATATGTATACCGTTCTTTTACTCAAACATATTGAATACTGAATTCAACATACTTTGTTATAATAAGCATCACTTTAGACAAAACATCTATTATCTACAGATACATCTTTTTGCATTTCCGTTGTAACAAATATATTCTACATATATAATTACATAATGTGATATTGGAAACAAATAATCTCTAACCTTTACAGATACATAATTTGGGATTTTTTTACGTAATTACTTTCTGTAATAATACAAGCAAATTATCTCTAACTGTTACAGATATATCTGTTGGGATATATCTGATGGGAAAAATATGTTCTGCTTACATAACTATTTGCCTTAATATTACAAAGAAAAGGCCTGTAACCTTTACAGGAATAATCCTTGTAAAGTTACAAAGAATGCACCTGTTATTGTTACTCAAGTTGTCAGGACTGAGTGTTCGGTGCATATTCTTGGCAAACATCTTCGTGAACTCCTTAAATCCTGATCTGGAACAGGGAGCTGAATGCAGCTATGTTCTGGTGGTAGATACTGTGATTAAGTAGTAGAAGAACTGCACTTGAAAAGGATTTAAAATCCTCTTTTATTAAATCAATATTATTTACAAACCACTTCCCAACTCGGGAGGGATACAGAAAGTAAAAGACCACACTTGAGCCTAAAATGAACAATCAGATAAATTTAAACTAAAGCTAAATAGAAATTAAATTAATCTTTGCTCACAGAGCTATACGCGAGGTTGGTCTCTTACTAAATGGTGCGTAGCAAGATTTACTAATACTAACGCACTTGGATTTATTTCAATAAGCAATCACGTAAGAAGCACTATGACTTAGAATTTAAATGCTAGCTGGTCAGGCGAACGTCGAATAGAGTGACCGTGATCTGAGTCTAAAAGCTCTCTCACACTGAGAGGTTTTTACCTCTGATTTAAATAGAACTTGGCTCCACTTCAAATTAGCATAAGCTGAAAACGCGCGCTTCTTCTAACGGGAAGTTGAAAATGAGAAGAGATAGAAAGATTTAAATTGAAATAAAACTTTGTTAGTTTAACTCAAACCTTACAAAGAAACCCATGACATCCCATTTTCCATGAGCCTTTTCAGAAACCTTATAAGGTATTTCTCCGGCCTTCTTTGCATGCCTTCGTGGTGTAGTGGTCAGTATGCTCGGCGCGTATTCGAGAGGTCCGTGGTTCGAGTCCCGGCGAGGGCATTGCTCATTTTCCACATCTCCTGCTTCTAAATAACCTAATGTCTACAACCTTACAGAATTGTTTTTTATAGTGCGCTTTCTTTGCTTTTTTTCATTATTTTATTTTCTCTTTCAGAAAGCGTCGTCGCTGATTACTTGTAAGTTCTCAAAATTCGTTGATTGTGATATTTGTCTTTAATTTAGTTACAGCTGAAGAGGACGAGAGTGTTCGGGTATGAGATTCGTTATCTGAGACATTTCTTGCAGCAAGCACTCAGAAGAAAAGACGATATTTATTGGTGACGAAACGCATGATTCTCCATGACAATGCGAGTACCGTTAAGGATCCTCTGCGACTGTAATGATGGACGTGCTAGATTCCTTTCATACTTACTTGACATGAATCCATAGAAGTATAACCTCTCAGTAAAAAAAATACTGTGATCCATTAAAACAGTAGGGAGATACTATCCGTGTTTTAGGACGCTCGCGGTATAGTATCAACGGAAGTGAACGTTCTGGTGGTTTTCAACGTCTTCCTGTCAACATGGCACAAAATGTAGATCTGGCAGGTGAGGGATTGTAAGCGTTTGTACCTATGGTAGTGATGTAGTGACATGTCACGATTGCATCTCATCCGACTGCTGTAACTAAGCATTAAGAAATATTGTACAAGCCAGTGTTAGTTATTTGAAAATAAAACGCTCATTATTCAGGGGCGCATATATTGTTCAATTTCACAACAAACTAAAATTAGTTTCCTCAATAAAAATTTTGAAAAGTTAAAATAATATCTTATCCAGAAACTGTAAGGAAAATGAAATGGGCTAATTTTTATTGAAAGTAAGGATCTTCAAGATTTCCCCCCCTCCAATTAAGACACATTTCGTGCGAAGATTTTTTTCTCTTTTCATATAAAGATGCAATTCATACATAACATCCGGAACTAGATAAAGCGTTTAATATATAATTTTTAATATCCTTTAATTCTAATTGTTGGATATGCCGTTTACTGATTTCAGGTGTTCAAGTGCGTATAAAGCGGAGTTACTCACAAACTGTTATATTCTGTTTGTTTAACATAAGGAAACAAACCTGCAGTTAAAATATCACATGATGTTAATTCAAAATACTATTGACAAACGTAAGCTGAACCATGAAAACTTTATTAAAAACTCTGATTGGGACATTTAATATTTGAGTCAGAGATGTATTATTAACTTAACTGCTGAGCGCTTATTTTAGCAGCAAAAACTCTTTCAGAGGGGGCTGCACTTCCAGCTGCTTCATCTCCTGTGCAATCTTGTATTATGGATCCGTCTGATAATAAAGGAAGAATGAAGATTTTGGGGCTAGCCAGGTCAGTTTTACTCGCCGGCATTTGCGTAGTGAAACTAATAAGCAAGGTAGTGTTGAGCCGATACTGATCTTGGTAGTGGGAGCTGAGTTTGAATAACTAAATATCTCAAACCGAATCTCTGATGTCTTTGTAAGGAAAGTTTCTTTTCTTTTTATTCACGGTGTACTTGAGATACGAATATAGTTTCCAGTTTAAAAGTATAAAGATTTACAATAAAATTTCTCATAATAATCACATTTGAAATTGAGCAATATTTCTGGGAATGCAATTGAATAATGAGTATCATTGAGTTTCTGAAAGAGGCCACTTCTATGAAAGACCAATCCGTCTGCAATCATACTTGATACTTTTAATGAATTTTCATTGTATTTTAAGAAATTATTCGAAATAAGGGCCAGTCCAATAGAAATTATAACATAACTCAGTTTGTCCGTTATATTCATCTCATTTCATAAAAGCCCCCAAATGAAGGGATTCTTTGAAGTTAGAAAATGGGAAGTGAGACATATTTCAGTGACTTTATAACATATGGCCTGACATATTAACTATAAGACTAGAGAATTCTAAACAAATTAGTGAGAATAAGATTTTACGTAAAACCATTAATGAGAAATTTGAAAGAAAAAAAAATAGAACAGTAGAGTCACGCAGTGAAACGCTATCGCAGCTCTGCAGCCTGCAACGACAATTTTGATCTAACGTATCTTTACACTTTGTTTTTTAAAATAATTTATTATTAAAAATAATATTTAGTATAAATTTAAAATTCTATCACAATTACAAATATGGCAATATACTGAAATTACTTGCAAATTTTCATAAAGCTATTACCACCTAAGTTCCAGGGTTCTCTAACAAAAAATTACCAAACGATAGAAGCCTAATTTTTATCGACTACTGGCTGAAGTACCTGACGTTACGCGCGCTTTATGTAGAGTGAAGAGGCTTTATTTAGGGGGAAGTAGTATTTTCGAAATCTCGGGTAGAGAATAATTTTCTTCTTATTTTGGTTCAAGGTGAATTGTACACAATTTTATTGAGCTCCAATAAAATTGCACACTTTATTTATTTAAAAAAGAAATATTATTTTTATCGCACCTTTTATTGCAAAATTTGAGGGTAGACAATGTTTTTGTTTTGTCTGTCCGATGTGTAAACAAACAAACTATCCGGTGTCCCGACCCTTAAGCGAGCCACGTATCTTGTGAAATCACATCATCATCTTATGAATCATTACAATCATCATCAATGCTATCCACCATCATGTTAAAAATATGGTGTTTCCAAATTACATGTTATTTCCAAATTAACATCTGCTACAATTATGGCATTATGAACTGTTGATAACCGCAGCAAATGTAAGCTGGATTGGAAATGCAGTCGCTTGAAGTTGAAGGGCGGATTTGTATTTCTGGGTATCAACAGAATGCGACGAATGAAAACATCGGTGGTTGATGCTAATGGTGGCCTCTGTTACGATCGGTAATAGATGCTTCACAGTTCACCAGTATCGAGACCGCTTGCGAAAGCATTTCAGTCAAAAATTGCCATATAGTGATTTGACTGACTATCATTATCAAATTTTGCAGTTGAAGCGGATAGAAGCCACGGAAAATGAAGAATGCATGCTAATCGGGGGACACAACAGACTTTGAATTTATTCAAATTCAAATATTTAAAAGAGAACAAAATCTAATCTAGCGATATTTAGCCAAATGTCCTTAATTTCATCTTCTTAGTCTCTTACAAATGTGAAGAGATATTTTCTGTTCTATCGGACCCAGAAATAAGTTTACAATAATTATGTGAACAAAATTTAACGAGCAAGAACAAGTATTTACGCGACAATAATTAAGCTCAAATTTAAAATAATGCAAAAAATTCTAAACAGATTTTTAATACCTCTTAAAATCAAAGAAATATTAAGATGTGTAGATTAAAAGACATACAGAAAAATACAAATTTTTATATACATTCATTTACGTTAGTTTGCAGTACTTTAATAATTATCTGTGAACTTAATAATAACTATGTTCCTTAAAAAAGGTTGTTAATTTTCCTGGAAATTCAAATTTAACTACAGTTATTTCATTTCTACAAACAATATATTTTAATTCGAAAAACGTTATTGTTAAATCGGAAGGTTTATACCATTGACAACGGTTATGCTAAATTATAACTTATTTTACAAGACAATAAAGTTGTTCCCCCAAAGGGCGTTAGCCCAAAAGAGTTATTAATTTCGTTTTGGCATTTTGCGTTGAAAACTTAAACGCATTGAATCACTTTTCAGTCACCACCAAATATTAAATTATATTTAAAAATTATATATAGATTTAAAGATGTATTATATTTAAAGATATTAAATAATGAAGAATCTGTATAAATGTATGTATGTTTCTAGCATTGTGATAAAACAATGGTACCTAAAGAACTTTGAATAACGTAATCCTCCACTCGAATATGGGTATCTGGAAGCCCAAATTTGTAATTTGTAATTTTTTTGTTATCTATTTCATATTTTGTGAAACTTTAACAAATTTGTGATTACCGATTTCAAAGCGAAGAATGACAACATTGTACGAAAAAAATACATTTTTAATCTCCAGCGCGCGAGACTATGTATTGGAAATTTTAAAGATATGCTCTTTTAAAATTATGTTGTGATATGGCTGTTGAATTGAATTTTATGGTTTAAATGCGAAAAACATGATATTTAATAGGTAACACACAAAACGTTAAAGAAAGCCCCTTTGGGTTTAATATAAATTCTGAAAACTTTCAGATTTTTTTTATTTAATTAGATTTAAATACTATTTTTAAAATGCAACCCTAAAAAAGAAAATTGTTTATTCAAAAGACAGTATTAGAATTAATCAGATGAATAACAACTAATTTCTTACAAACTGAACAATCTGTTTTGAGTTGCTACAAAATTTTTTTGAAAGGTATATAGAGCACAATTTCAATTTCTGGTTTTGACAGCGTCATAAGCTGTTATTTCTGAAAACTGTAGTAATGAATTGATCCTTTTGAAATTGAACTCAGTTTGCCATAATGTTTGTATTTAATATTTTATTTTCATTTTATTGAAGGAAAAATATCATAAGGAATTACAGATGGGGGGGATTATTTTTTTAAAGATATTACTGATTTTATTTTATGGAAAACTATTTCATAATTTTTTCATTTATAAATTATTCGTATTGCGCTTCCGTAATCAAATCCCTAGAATGACGCCGAATAACTGCTAAGTAAGCATTTTGACTTTTTAATTAATTTATTGTTTGCTTTATATATATTTCCGTTACAGAAAATTTGAATATTTAAAGGCCGAATCCAGATCTAGGTCTAATTTTAATTACTTTTTTGCCTATTTTAGCTTCTGATGATTTAGTTTAAAGGTATCAATTATTTAAAGGTGGGGGAAAAAGTTTTGTTGATGATTTTTATAAGGTTTGTATTTGCGAACACTTGCCACTTTTAATTAAGATCACTATACTGTTAAAAATGGAATATGGTGATAAATAGACTAAATAATAACCAAAGCAAAGAAATTGTGAAGGATGTTTTTTAAAATTTATAGGAATTCTGTTGGAAATTTATAAATTTGAAGGAAAAATTTTCTTCTTTTTCCACAAAAGCTGCATAAAAGTTTACTTTGTATCTATATTCCGTGGTAAACTGCAAAGTAGTTCAAAAAGTATAAATTTCCATTTTATGTGAACAACGATTGGTAGCACTAATGATCTAAATTTTGAGTCTGAAGCGAATTGTTTATTCTCTATTGAACAGTTTCGAAGAATAATGACCATAACAGAGAATCATCGAGACGTCAATGCTAAGTTAATAATCCAAACTAAATGGATTTTTTACTCAGTTCATCGTAAACCGATTGAATTTTACCCAATTTATCACCAGGTTGCAATGGCAAATTATCCATCAAATGAAAATTTCTTTTGATGTGTTTGAAGTTTTTACTTGACTTAACTGTAGGGGCAATAAGGACGAATGTGTCTTCAGAAGTACTCCAATAATCATTTCTGGAGAATACCTAATAATATCCACTCAATAAAAATAGCCCGAAAAACTGACCAATATCTCTCCAGTCAGTTTGTTTGATAGTCCCCTTTTCAGCTACATACGTGGATGCCATTTTGGTCAGATAGCTTATATATTTTTCAGAAACGAATCGGAAAAAATGCCAATAGATTCTACTCCTTTCAATTCTAGAAATTTATCCCCAGTTTTTTGTATTGGTTCACTTTTGTTCCCCTTATTGAACACAGATTTTTTTTTTTCATTTAGATGTACAAGGCTTCACGTTTTTTTAGAAGAATTATGAATTGTTTTTCGTTTCTTTCTTTGTTCATTCGAGGATGGCTCTATAACTTATTTTTCAGAACAGTTTCTGCCAATTGACAATCCGTTTATAATGCTAAAGTAGCCATAAACATTAGAGGGCAGAACAAGGCTAAGAATATTGTCAATCGATGGCCTCTTCTTCACAGATGCGATCAGTTTTATCAGGAGGAAGTTGAGAAATTTCAAATTAATCATCGGAGATATCCGTTATATCAGAATCCCTAAGTGTCACCAGATACTCAATAGTTCCCTCTACAGTTTTAGAATATGTTTCCATGTTAATTCATGGACTAAAAATATTCAACGCCTTTCACCACAAAATCTGAGAAGCCATGTGTCCTAGATTACAGATAGGAATAGAATTTTCTTTTGTCAAAGTTATTTTTGACTTTCCTTTTCTCCAAACGAAGGGGATTCCCCTTTTCGTGTAACAAGGGAGAAAAATCTAGGAACAAAAATTTCTTTTTATTTCCAGTGGAAACTCACAATAACGGGAATTCTCTCTTTCACAGAACTTCCTTTTTCCACAGAACATTGGCTACTGGCCGGTGTTCCCATTTGAGAAAATGGAAATTTAATGAGTTATAGCACATATTAATATTATTATATCTTATATTCTTTCAGCAAAGTGGACTTTTTTAATTATATTTGCTGGTTTTTAGAAACACTCAAAAATTTTTCAATTTTATGTGAGTTTTTACGTTGTGGCCTATAAAAATGAATAACAAAAAGGTCATTTTTTTATATTTCTATTATATTTTCACTTCATTTTATATTTGAAACCTGATTTATACATTAAAAATCCAGCCATTCTTTGTCTATAAACGGCAAATTTTTCAAGTCAATTTAAATGAGATTTTATTTCTAAATTAATTTTTAATTTGCTGTTTCCAAATTGTGATGCTGGCCTATGAAAGATTAAATGAAACCAGAAGTGCTCCGAAAGGACTATTTACAATGTAATGAAAGTAATTCATTACAATAAATTACTTTAAAAGTCAGTTCCATTCAGGAAGAATGTAAAATATATGGATTATTCATTAATATCCGAAATAATCAGTTTAAATAACCTTTTTGTAAATATATACTTCTCGAAACATTAAAAAAAAGTATAAAAGATAATTAAAAAAAAAAAAACTTTATAGGAAAGTTACAGCTACAAAAAGAAAAAGTTAAAAGCTTCAATTCCGATGAAGTTTAAGGAACGCTAGAAGTTTATTTCCATTTTCAAAACTTCTTTAAATAATAATACGTACTTTATGCCATCACGAACTTATTTATTTTAATAGCGCCGTAAATAAAATTTTTGGTAATGCATTCAATGACCAATAGATGGCTGCACTAGTCTTCAAAGCCATCTGTAAACTTTACGGAAGCGGGTGTTGTTTATTAGATGCTGATAAATCGAAATCTGCATTTAATTGCACATTTTTTGAAGGATATTTTGCTTATGTAAGAGGAAACAAGTTTATGGCAATTTATCTCGAAAGGTAAAATGGGTTTATCTCGAAGGGTGGTGCTTATGCAAAAAGTTTGAAACTTTGTAATAAAAATAATTTCGAAAGAACTGAGAAAGAAGAATCGTATTCTTGATTTTATAAAAAGTTGTTGTTCATAAAATTATGCTTTTAGTTAGTTTTTCATCTCGAATAATACCTAAACGGAAATCAGAAGATACCATCTTATAGTAATATGATTATAATCAAAACTAGTGCTTGGGTTTCTTTCGCGGGCTTGCGAACTGAAAAATTAACTTGTCTGACCTATAGTCAGCCCAAGTCCATGAAATACTTCATGGCAAGGAGCGCAAGATACGCCTTGTGAAATAGTTGACGGTGCGATTTAGCTGAGATCAGCCCCCAATTTCGATGGAGAGCATCTTTTGGAGGACGAGTCCAGGGGCTTTCTTATCCTCTCCCCTTCCACCAAACCACACGAGAGGACTTCCAACTCGCCACATATTTAGAGTGCCGCCATGCCTCACTGAAGGTATACATTTACAAACATCTATGCCTTCTCCGATATTCGAACTGGGCCCTTCGGCACGGCAATCAGCGACGCTAACCACTATACCGGTTGGGTGGCAGTAAGGGAGTAGGGACTGATAACTTAAAGATATTTTTTTGTGTGTATTCATTTGTAGCTGGTCGATAGAATTAAAATTTGTTCGATGGGAAACAAAACAATTAGAAATGGCCGGGAAGATATAGTTCGACCGTCTCAAACGCAACCCTGGCTGGCATTGTGCCAAAACATATAGACTCTCCCAAAAGGGGCGTTATTACTTGCTGAGACGTGAAAGGTCACGTGAAATTCTCCTCTTCTCCGGAAAGAGAGAACAGAGGGAAAGAAAGTCTCCTTCCACCCTATTTTGAGAATAATTCGGTCCGAATGGCGCATGCGTGTTTTTGCTCATGGTCGAGGACAAGGCGGTCGAGCTATAGTAGTTGATTGGAACAATTACCTGCTGAATGTTTATACACATAGCCTTCTCGAGTAAAATCAGAGAGCTGAACAAAATAGAAGAAATATACAAAACCCTTTTATTATGCCCAAAAAGGAAGCTGGTAGAATACTTCTCCAGTAGAAGCAATTTGGTAGATATACACAGTGACCAACAACGTTTGCTATCTTGATCAGTGGTGTCGAACTGTTGGCTCGCGAGCATCTGGTAGCCCTCAATCTCATCTTTAAGCGATCACAATATCGCCATGTAAAACACAACCATAAAAAATTTGATGTGTACACCATATGACTTCTCTTTGCACGGAATATTAAATTATACGCCTTTCTTCCTGCATTTCGTGTAAACTTATTGGATTGAATTAAATCTACTTCGCAGATAGCGCATAAATAACAATAGAATAAATGCACTCTTTAAGAAACACTGTATTTTTTTTACCATAGCGACACTCTGACGCTAGGTTCAATTAACAGTCATACATCTCATTCATTTTATAACTCAGAAAGCAGAAATATCATTTATATCATCTGAAGAATTATCTAATCGTTGTCACATGTTCTATTCAAATACTGTAATAAATCTAAAATAATGTATTTAAGAAGCTAAACAAAGGGAAAGAAAGAAAAATTTTTTAGCAGACGATCCAGTATTTCTCATTCAATTAATCCAGTTCTCACTTCGCGACAAGGCAAAAATACATAAAATCTCAGAATATCAATATTAAAAATTACGAAATAAATCGCAAAGATTTACTTGTAGTTCCTCGAATAAATTCCAGAATGGGTTAAGCATAATTTAATTTGCACTAATAAAAGAAGACTGTTGTTGCGAAGCTTAGTTTCTCTACATTGGCAACAAATCCACTATTTCGCTAAGTTTCAGATGTAAAAAAAATTAATGTGTACACCACATGACTTCCTTGTACGGAATATTAAATTATGCGTATTTTGCATTTCATTTAAACTTATTGGATTGAATTAAATCTACTTCATCGATAACGCATAAACCACAATAGAATGAAAGCACGCTTGAAAATTCAGTAGATTTGTTTACCACAGCGACACTCTGAAGCTAGCTTCACGTAACAGAGTTACGTCTCATTCATTTTATAACTCAACGAAAACAAACGAAATAAAGAAACAGTTTCTTTAAAGACGATTCAGTATTTCTCATTCAATTAATTCAGTTCTCACTTCCCGACAAAGCAAAAATACATAAAAATTCAAAACATCTATATTAAAAATTACGAAGTAAATCTTAAACACTTATTTCCTCGAATATACTAAATTCCGAATGGATTAAGCATGATTTAATTCGCAATAATAAAAGAAGGCGTTATCTTTATTTTGCCAAGCTTAGTTTCTCTAGATTGGCCACTAACCCAATATTCTACTAAGCTTCAAATGTAAAAAACTATGTCCTCGATGACAAAAATGGTTAGGCTTTAGCCGCACTTAAACAATTTTTAAATTGTTGATAATTCTACAAATCTTGCATGCAGATTTACTAAAGGCATAAAAATTTTAACCAAAAGATAAGAACAGCACAATTCAATGATTTTTAAAGCAAAAAATATACAATTAACAAACATATAGAAATAAAGGAATTGAGCTGACTGAGCCAATATATATATATACTTTTGGTGCTGTCGATTGCAACCAAAATAGGAAGTGCACATCTAAATGTTATAGCAGTTCTATATACAAAATTTCAACGTTCTGAGGCTACTCGTTATTGAGTTATTCGAAATACATACATACATACATATGTACTTACGTACGCATAGACGCCGCGAAAAGATCTCTTCAGAATCCATTTTAAATCAATTTAATATTTTTTTGGGGGAAAAAGAGTCCCTTATTCTATTTTTGCGCACGAATGTCACTCAAAAACATCGTTAAATTGCATTCGATAGCGGTCAGAATAAATATTTTCTTTGAAAAATGACTACCAAAATATTTCGCGATTTCAATACTTCCTTTCTACTTCGTACAAGAAAGTAAAAAGATACACGTCACGTGCCCGGACGTTGTATTTGTGTTCATCTGTTCGTGTGCTACATAGACATAAGGTTTAATAAATGAAATACTCTCTAAAAGCTTAACAAAGTAGTCTTTTTACCCTAATGAAGCAAAGAATCCCACAGCACTTTTTAAAGTAAGTTACATTATTGCATCACATAAAATGGCATATTTAAACTGGGCCATATTGAAGGAAGTTATATTGGCAATGTCTTTATTTAACGAATTTTAAAACAAAAATGAAACAATGACAGCTATAAAGGTGTACCTCTGCCACGAAGCACAGTGGCACGGCGGCCGGACGATATGGCGAACGGAATCTTCGTACAGATGCAAAAACGTGTAGCATGTGTAAAGGAGACATGTGTACTGGAGATGTTATCCTAAAACCTCTATCACATACGCTATTTGTTACTGGAACACGACGTAAAAAAGAAACATTTCTCGGAACTGCGGTTCCGCGAAACAGGTTACCATCTTTACTTGGTGAACAGACTTGAAAGCCAAACAGGAATCAGTTATTGCTCAGATTGACGAAAGAAACGTGTTCTTTCAAATTCCACGTATATACAAAATATAATTTGTAATTATTTTAATACCGTGGCTCAAAACCTTTTCAAAATGACATGTGTTTATTACATTAATTGTTACTTTTGAATTGCATATTTTTTTCTCCGATTCTTATAATGATCTGTTATATCTCTGTAAATACTTTTATATGGCGCATTCAGTGGTTTGTCATTATTCCTGATTTTATTATTGTAAACAATATTTTTGTATCAATATATTTATTTAATAACTTTTATATACAATATAATGTCATTTAATGATATATGTTTTGTGATGAGTGAAAAATATTTATTTTATCCCGGAAATGTTAAATATTTCGTAAAGGCTACTTGCTCAGTTTCTCTGTTTAAATTCTCAAGTAAATTACAAATGCTGAGGTTGTGTGTAAGTGGATGAATTTTAATGACTAGCCTAATGCACAAAATGCACTTCAATTATTTTTCAACTGTGTATTCCAAATCCATCCTAATGTGCAAAGAACTCACGACTACTGTTGCTGCAAATTACATAATTCATATAACATAATCGTTATATAAATTAGAAGTAACTTCAAATAAACGTTTTGGCAATATTCATTTTTGTATTCATACATATAAAAAGAGATACACGCATCTAATAAGTCATATATTTACATACACATAAAGAGAGAGATGGGATGATTTAGAAGTTGTTGATGTATGTTTATTAGTATTAATGTAATGAATAACATTTATATTAATGAATGTATATACAAATGCTTTTCATCATTCATAATAATAAATCCATAAATTTCCAATGTTTCAATATATAGCATTTATAATAAAAATGTAGTTCTCAATGTGTTTATAACCTAAAAAGCATTTCATTAGTAACATGAAGATAATAGCATAAAATTTAATGTGTATCCTCATTATTACATAATCTATGTTTTAATAAATATACATAATCGCGGATTTTAACATAATCGCCAATTGTACAATTTCAATTTAAAAGTAATTAGCAGAAAAGTAAAGTCGCGCATATGCAAACATAGCTTAACAAAAAAAAATACCTGTTATATAACAATAACATTCTTTTCACACGATCAACTCGAAATACGGCAAATTTGGCGAACTTTTGGCAACGAATAATTTGTAAACAAATCATCAGAAATAGCGCGACATCACTAAACACATCATAAAATATTGTGTACTCTGAAAGTTTCAAGATTATAAATTTAATGAATATATAAACATTTAAAAATGTTTTAGACAATTATACTACAACAAAACAGCAATATATATACGACTTTTTCCATATTTCTTCAGTTAAATTGGCTTCTATTTCCACCGTCCATGATTTCACAACGAAAACCATAGCCTTACATAAAATTACCCGTGATTCTTCGGAAGCAGAACTTTCACCTGATTCGTTGATCTCCATGTGGAACATTGCTCCAGACGAAGCATATTCAGGAAAGTTTCAAAATGTTTCGCATAGCCGGCACATGTTTCGCCTAGCTAGACGAAACATTTCATGGAAACCTCCCGTTTAAACCAGTGCTACTAGAATCTCGTTTCTCAGAAATGTTGTGCCTAGCCGCGCGTGTCGCTAGAAGTGATAGCCTCTTAAGTAGCTGGTTTGTATTCTTTCCTAGATTAAGGAAAAAGCAGCAGACCTCAGCAGGAGACTAAGTAGCTTCGAAGCTAGCGTCCAGTGTGGGGAGCGTGGCATTAATTGAGAGTATAAGTTCAAACTTCTGAACTAAGAGCAGAATAAAAGCAATTTACCTTGCAAAATTTTGAAATTAGGATGAGTTTCCTCTCCCAAGGTTATGCAAGTCTTGGGGACGTATGAAGTAGTCATCCCGCAGAACTTCATAAGTTATGAAATGCAGTAAGTTAGCGGCATGACTTCTTGTTTTCCAGAAAAAATTTTCATTCATTCTATCTAAGTAGTTTCTTTCTTCGACAGGTAAAGGGCAGACATAAATTTTGAGGCTTTTGAGTAGATTAACATTTCTTGTGCACTGTGATGTATCTGTGATGAGCCAACAAACTTATTCTCGAGGGCTTGAAGTTTTGAAATGTATGTCATCTGCATTTGCCCATTAGGGAGAAACATAAGCAAAAATTGGATGGATAAGGGCCTGCAGATTCTGCGTTCTTCTATCTCAGGTCCCCTCTTTGCCGTCTTTTAATGGTAAAACACGTCTTTCTAGATTTTGACCAGAATAGTGTCACCAGCATAATATGCTAGCAACGCATTGTGATCCTAAGAGAATTTGGGGAAGTCATTTGCACGTAGGAGATATAAAATCGGCCTCAGGATCGATCGCTGTGGAACTCCTGTCAGGATGTTTTTTTTTTGTGCAGAATGCAATCCCCTTTCTTAACGGAAAATTTCTTGCACTCCAGAAAGAAGATAGGTACCTTGATTATTTCTACCGAAAAATCTATCTGGATAAGCTTCAATATTAGTCCCTCATGCCAAATCTAGTCAAAGCCTTTGGCCATGTCTAGCATGAGGATAGTCACACTTAACGTATTGTGGAGAACCGGCCCGATAAACTTAAAAATCCAAACTAATTGCTTCATAGTGGAAATTCCGGTGTGGAAGCGATATTTTTTGTCGACAAAATTTTATTTATCCTTTTATAAATTAGGAGCTTGAAAAGTTTTCTTAGCGAGGAAAGCAGGCTGCTTGTCTATAATTAAACACTATTTCCGGAGACTTTGGAAGTTTCGGGATCATGAAAATATTTGCAGGTTTCTTTTACTCAGGAAATAACTACTCCATAACCAAGTATTGTAGTAGATTTGCGCAGCTTGACTAAATATTTTTCAGAAAGGTTTTTAGCATTCCAGTCACAGGCGAGCTACAGGTTGTCCACTCCAGGTTAGTAAATTAGTTACTTCCCGGAGCCTTTTTCGGAGAAAGAGGAGCTTTTTCGGCGAGGCGAAGGTTATGATGTTTTTTGGAGAAGGATATTTCCTTCAAACTTCCGCACGTTCAACGATAGGTTTTTCTGAGTCTCGGTTTGCCGTTAAGTCACTTGCCTTGAATTTTTTACTTTCAAGAAGCTCAGCTCCTTGATTAATAGCTTTCTCTTCACTGAAGTATACGCATCCATACGCACATCTGAGTAGGTTTACAAAATGTTGATTTTATTACTTACGGAGGTTTTGCTGCATATAATACATGATTTTCTGTTTTTAATATTAACAGTACACAACCTGCATTAAAAAAGCGGTGGAATACCGGAGACCAAGTATTTGTCTAGAAAACTGGATATATTTACTGACGGTTCGGGTTATGACAATGGAATTGTTGCAACATATGTAGTTTACGTATTTGGTACAGAAATAGATTATGGCAAAATTAGACTTGAACCTTACAATTCGGTTTTTCAAGCCGAATTGGCTGCTATCCTATTTGCTTTTAAATGGATTGATGAAAACCTCACTGGGAAAACAT
>KK116661.1:70961-108904 GCA_000611955.2 Stegodyphus mimosarum | reverse complement strand
ATATATATATATACAGACCCATTATCTAGTTTGGAAGCACTAGCAGTTGTTTATAACACTAATATTTTGGTCTCATATGTAAAATATCTTGTAAAAATTGAGAAAATACATGAATGGAAAATGAACTAGATAGGGATAGGCAATGAGAGGGCCGACATGCTGGCCAAAGAGGCTGGTATGGGTTATGCCTGGGATACATTCGATATTCAAGCATAAAAAAGAATTGTTATTGGTAAAATCAAGGATTTCTATTATGATTGCTGGAAAGAGAAATGGAACATTTCGGTAAAAAGGAAAGATTATTTGCTGAACTTTGACGGTTCTAAAAATATGAGAATGATGTGTGAACTTAATTACAGTCAAATATATACTGGACACTGGCGCTTCCGGGCGTACTTGAAAAGATTTAATTTGTAAAATAATAGCCTTTGTAGTTTTTGTAGTGCTGAAGGCAATGCACGAGATTTTGTCGAAGAGTGCATATTATTGCGACATGTTAGGGAAAAACATGTAACATAAAGGAATTCTACTGCCTCAATAAAGAGTTTATATTTGCAAAGGATTTGGCGAACATAAAGGCAATAGAACAATACTGAGAATTTTAGTTTGATGTCTTTAATTGCGCTTTTGTTTTAATCTGTGTTTTAATTTTTTGCTTTAATCTTCGAACTGTATTTTTGTCTGTCTGTGTTGGGTGTGCTGCATTAACCATGAAACTCATTATTATCGGCCAGGAGGGTCGCAGCGCACTTGCATATTACATTGTATTACAATACATAATTCTGATTGACTGGATGAGACTTTAAGATTGAAGGTAGACTGGATGAGATTTTAGGTTTTTAACAAAATGTCACAAGCTGTTTGTTGTGGTTGCCAATATTCTCACTCCATTTCTTATTTTTCTGAATATATTCTCACTCCATTTCTTATCTTTCTGAATAAGATGCTTAAATTTCCGGTTAAGCCTTCTCATCTCTGTCTTCAATACTGAATCCCAAATTCTGTTAAAAATTTTTCGGAGTATATATTTATCTTTCACTGTGTGCGTAACTTGCTCTAAAGGTTAGGATGTAGTTCATCCGTAGTCTTATTAATTGCTTGGTCAATATTTGAATGGATTTATGATTAACCGGACGGAATTCAGAACAGGAGAATCTCCGAAAAATTTTCCTCCAATTTGTGACAGGGCCACATGATCCGAAGAGAGAGCGTATATGACTTCTATTTCAAAAAGAAATTTAATTCACGAAGAAAGAAGTCCAAAATCTCATACCTCCTGTTAATGATGTTAGGCTTTTTCCTCGAGCACTTAAATCTAAAATAGGTTATATAACCCATAGTTTTAGATAGTATGTCCATTTCTCTGGATCGATTACAACCCAGTCTACAACCCCAGTTCTTGGAGCTCCAAATATTTTGTTAGAAATCGATTGTTCATTAGTTCGTCTAGGATCTGATTAATACTAATGTTGTTCAGAGTGTTGTAGAGCGATCACAAAATGACGTTTCTTTATGTTGGAAGGTTGACACAAACTTTATCCATCTGAAAACTCTTGCTGTTATCAATATTAACTAAGCAGTATGTATGTCTCACATACAAAACAATGTATGTCTATGTCAATGTATGTCACATGCAAAAAAATGTATGTTTTAATGTACGTCTCACATACAAAACAACACCTCAGGGGTGTGTCCGAGAAGATCACATCTATATGCGACATAATGTACAAGTTTGAGTCTTTGAGTAGGTGTAGCATGGGCCTCCATAACTATAGGAACTTCCTCATCTGCTTTATAGTTAAAATCATGAAATTCATGGGTTTTTGGTGTGGGTTTGGTTTCGACCCACACTGGGATTATAATAGACGAACAGTTACTGATGGGCGTCTATTTATGAAGAGATATTTTCTTCGTTGCTTGAGATGCAGATTTCTGAGTATTTTTAAGGAGTTGCTCCAATTGAGGATTCCAGTGTCCTTGATGATGAATACCAAGGCATTTAACTCACTTAGTACCCCCTTAGCCTCAGTGAGTTAGAAGCAAGTGTATTATCCTGCACATAAAGCTACTTTTCACAAAATAATGGATAATTCAATAGCATATGTTTCAATATTCATTGTTCTGCTGTCATGGCAACAGTAACAGATTTCACTGAAAAACAGTAAAAAAAATGAAGAAATTTTAGTGTTGTTAAATACAAACAACGTAAGAGAGTTGTTTTTCTAACAAACTTTGCTCAGCAATTTTTTCGCATTTTTTAGAAGCCGTGTAATAAATTAAATTAAGTTTCTCTATGCGTTTTTTCATTTTGGGCTACGATATTTTTTAATGCATCATTAACACCAAGTGCCATCGAGAATATTTTTCTGTTTGAATTAATATACCGTGTGGCCATAATTAAACTGACAGTGCTCACGGTGTTCTGTAGCGCGATCTATTTGCGAGAATGACGCCACATTTTGTAGGAAGATTAAACGAGACGGGGAACGAAGGATTCCGCGAAAAAACAAATTAGTTCCAAAAGTCACCGCTAGGGGAATATTTGGCGCTGTGTAATAGAAAATAGAGTGTTAACAAATGCAAATCAACACGGAAATTACCTTTTATTTTTCATTCAAATGAGGTTCAATGTGGCTGCCGTTGTTGTGGACCACATATTGCATTCTGTGCACAGTATGCACAACAGCAGAAAGTAACATGTCTGCAGGAATCTCCCGTATAGTCCGTGATATGTTATTCTTCAACGTAGCCAGGTCCTGGACCACTCCTTGATAGACCTGGTATGCCCATAGCCAGAAGTCGCCTGGGGTAAGATCAGGCGACCGAGGTGGCCATGCAGTTGGAAAGTAGCGGTTAATGACTCTTTCTGTTGTGAATTTCTGTCGTAGCATCTGTTGCACCCGTACAGCAACGTGTGGAGGGACTCCATCTTGCATGAAAATCATTTTCCCCAGGCATTGTCTTTGCTGAAGTGCCTGAATGACGAAGCTGTTCAACATGTGCGATATTTGTCTCCGGTAACAGAACAGGTTTCCGGTCCTGTCGGGGTAATGTTCCCATAGAAGAATGAACCTACGATAAATTCCGCTGTGAACCCACACCAAACAGTTACCTTTGGTGAATGCAAGGGAATTGCTGTGACTGCATGTGGTGATTTGTCCTCCCAAATTCGGCAGTTTTGGATATTCACAGTTTCATTCAGGCAAAAGTGGGCCTCGTCTCCCCATAAGATTTTCTACGGCCAAGGAGCATCCACCTCCATTCTGGCAAGAAAGGTGAGAGCAAAAGTCAATCGCTTATCATGGTCGGAGTACGGTAACTCCTGTACACGGCTGATCTTGTACGGATAGAAGTTGATAATCTTTCGTAAGATTTTCCATACCGTACTGTAAGGCATATCCATATTCCGAGCTACTCCACGAACGCTAGAGGTGGCAGCAATATTGTCTGGTCCTCTGTCGACAATCGCCGTGGCAACTGCTTCGATTGTATCCTGTGGTAGGTTTTCGTCCTCTGCCTGACTGAACCTTCAGAGAACCTGTTTTCTCAAACGTTGCAACCATTGCTTTTAGCCCATTAACTGACACAGGACCGTTACCTTTACGCATTTTTTTGTGCTTTCTAAAAGCACGAAGAGCGGCTGATGCGTTGCACTGCTTGAGGTAAAAGAATTTGACCAGTAACGCACGTTCGACTAGAAGACATTGCACATAAACTTGCAATCCGATTGATTCGAAACGTAACACATTGCCTTTTAAAACCCAAGCAGCTGGCACTGTGCCAATGGATGTAACGTGAAATTAGAATAAAGAACTTCTTCTTCTGCTCAGCGTACGTGATATTGCAGATCACGAGACTTTATCGGTATTTATGTAGATTTTACCCTTTTTTAAAAGTGTTGCCATATTGCACTTGAACTAAATCAGAAAGTGTGCATAGTAAAAGGTAATTTTATTACGTATTAATTTGCATTTGTTAACACTCTATTTTCTATTACACAGCGCCAAATATTCCCTAGCGGTGATTTTTGGAACTAATTTGTTTTTTCGAGGAATCGTTCGTCCCCCGTCTTGTTTAATCTTCCTGCAAAATGTAGCGTCATTCTCGCAAATAGATCGCGCTACAGAACACTGTGAGCACTGTCAGTTTAATTATGGCCACCCGGTATATTTATTTTTCAAAAATGTTTCTCCTTATATGTTTCTTTGGATTAGACTTTTTTGCATTATTATGGTATATATTAATTTGTACTTTAATTACCCAGTTATTCTTTTCCCATCCAATAAACTGTTATGTAAATTTGTGAAACACTGGAACATTTCATCAGTTTAAACACGCTGGCGAAAGACGTTTCATTCTTTAACTTAAAAATAATGTTGAAGAAAACGTTACACAATAATAGCAAACAAATTTTATTTTATTTTCATTCGGAAAACATTCTCATAAGAGTAGTTCACTGATTAATTTTAAAGCTAATAATATGTCTTAGAACTGCTTAAGAACATAATTAAATAAATTCAGAGCTATTATGGCATTTGAAAGGTAGATGTTTAAGACGCTTTGTGGGGAAGGTGGATAGACTGCGAATAAACCACTCAATGATCGTAAAAGTCTTGGTTTGTAAATATGAAATATGCCACGTGTTTTGTAATCAAAAATTTATAGCAGAAATATGGCAAAAAAGGTTTAAACAAGTTAATAAAAAATAAACTCAGATTGGCTTAGATTTTTGGTTAAAACTTTACCGATTTTGAGGGTGATCATACAGAGATCCCGTATCTTTACAAGCAAAGAAATTCGGAAATTTTTACTTCTTTGTACGAACTAAAGGAAGTTTTGTAATGATGAGAAATTTCGGGTATGATATTTCAATGAAAATATCCATTTTGACCGCTATCGAATGCAATTTAACAATGTTTTTGCATGACATCTGTACGTAAAGACAGAATAAAGGACTCTTTACCCTGAAACGGATTATGAAACGGATTTAAAATGGATTCAAAAAACATTTTTTTTGTGATGTCTGTATGTACATATGTATGTATCTCGCATAACTCAATAACGAGTAGCCTCAGAACGTTGAAATTTGTGTATAGGAATGCTATAACATGTAGTTGTGCACCTCTCGTTTTGGTTCAAATCGGCCGCACCAAAAATATACCCACATTGCTTCTCGGTTCGTGAGCTCAGTTTTTATTCTTATATGTTAGTAAATTGTGCAATTTTTGCTTTAAAAGTGATTGAACTATGATCTGCTTACATTCCAGTTAAGATTTTTATGGCCTTAGTTATCTTACATTCCGGTTAAGGTTTTTATGGCTTTAGTTAATCTGCATGCAATAGCTGTAGAATTATCAACAATTAGTTTCAATCAAATTTGTTTCAATGCAACTAAGCCTAATAGAACAACACATTTGTTTACATCTGAAACTTAGCAGAACAGAATAGTGAATTAAGTCAGTTTCTGAACCTTCAGTGCCTTTTTGCAGAGAGGTACCAAAAGTAAACTTTCAGTTCTGTGCACCGAAAAATCTTCCTTCTCGCCCGCTGGCCGAATTGCTTGTTTTTGTGCAGAAACTCTAATTTTGATTGTAAAGAAAAAATTTTTTTAAAATGTTTTAATTGTATTTGGTATTTATTGTTCTTTTATATTTTTAAATTTTTATGAAGATGTTTTCAGTTTTTACGTAATTTTGCCTTGCCGCGAAGTGAAAACTGAATTAATTGAAAGCGAAACATATATCTAATAAAATTCGAGGAAATAAGTATAAACGAAATACAGCAAACAATGTGCATAATTTAATACGCTGTACAAGGAAGTCATATGGTGTCCACATGAGATTTTGTTTTATTCCTGAAGTAGAGGAGCCTATGTTTAATCGTTTCCAAAATAGGTAGAGTTTTACTTAAAATCTCCACTTGGGCTTGAACTTAAATAATTATGAAATTAAACTAAACTAAGCTTAACAGAAGCTACCTGAAAGGTATAGCCGAAGCTATCAGAATTCTAAGTAGTTGGCCCCTAAATATTAATTAAATCGGCGAAGCCAAGTAAGGGCCTAAAGTATGGCCGAGCGTAGTATCCTAAGAGAGAACGTAGCCAAAAGGCAAACGGGCGCTAGTCAGGAAAATCAGACTGTCTCTCTCGAAGTTGGAGAAACATCGACTTAAATAGTACTCTCACTCATTTGCATTAACTGCGTTTCTGAAATTACATTCTGGTAGGAAATTGTAAGTTGAAATTAGAGTAGATACAAAGGGTGCATAACTTAAAATAACTGTTAATAAAATTAGGATAAACCTTACAAGCCTACCAGAACGTGTTACCAGCAGCACAGATAGTTAAAACTATCGGTACTGAGAATAATCACAACACGGAACTTAATGCCAAATAAAATGTTTATTAAAGACTGCTACAGAATTAAAAAAAAATAATTTAAAATGTAGCAAGTGTGTTTTTAGGCAGCTGACAATCATTTATTCTGGGATCGACTACATTAGAGTTATATTCAGATATTAAGTTTCAACAACATTTCTTACGCAAAATATTGCCTTAAAAATAACTCACGCAAAAGATTTTCTTGATGCATTCTAGAATAAAACTGCATACTGAACGCAACCATTTTAAAACTCTAATCTCGGGTCTCTTGAAACAGCTAGATCTAACTTTTAAGTAGAAAATCAGGAAATCAGAAAAACGTTTAAAACCAAACTTTTTATTAAGAATTATTAGATCTCCAGCCTAATAATAATCTTCAGCCTTTATATTTTATTAGATCTTCAGCCTAATAATTTACATAGTTTACAAATCGTCTTCTTTTTTTACTGAACAAAAGTGCCAATATGTAATTGCCATCATACGTGAGTGCCGAGAAAAGAAAAGAGTAAGAGATTTCGAATTTTATCCCTTGACACATTTTTTGTTGCCAAAACTATCTTTAGAACAGCGTTCAAAAATATAAGGAGCGATTCATAACAATACGTTCTGCTACTTTGCATTTTTTCCGCTATGAGTTAGTTTTCCGCTATTAGCAAAAGTTGCCAAGAGAAACATCATATTTTTAAGACGAACATCATAGTTTTAAACTGTCTTTCGAGAGATCTCTCGTACTAGCATGTTTAAATTGTTGCCATTCGATAAAGCATAATATTTTAAAACTTATCATTACATACTATAAAAATGAACGATTTAAAAAACAGTCAACACAGGTCTTAATAATTTTATATTTTAATAATGAATCTAACCAATTTATTTTAAAATATATTAAATTTATAACATCCAGTCGATAGTTTTTATGAATATTTGCAGCCCTTTTGCAACAAAAAAATTCTTTTCCTTTTTATTCACACACCGGAGCTTGATAAAAATTATATCTTAAGAAAAGTATTTATATTGATGCATATTATTTATACTGGTAAAAAGATCTTATTGTTTATTAATTATGTTGCGTAAACCCTCTTATTGTTTGTTAATTAACGTTTGGAATTTAAATTTGGGAACAGGAAAGGGCATTTCTCTTGTATATATTTATTTAATTTTATGAATAGATTTTAGAGCTCAAAAATATTTCAAATGATATCTCCCGAATCATGATGCCATTATATGATCATGAAGACAAAACTATAAGACAAGAAATTTAACATTAGGAGTCAAATAACAGTTCTCCTCTCATTCATGATATATAAGCGAAAGGTTTCATCTGACGCAATTCAAGAAAACGAAATTAATAAATTTCTGCCTTTGTTAGCAAAAAAACATTTCAATATATGAAATAAATTTTCATTTGGGCTAAAATGAAAGAAGAAAAGCTGCCAAGAACTTTAGTTTACAATAAACTATTAAGTTAACTTTAATTTATAGTAAAACGTCAAATTCCTAGATCATTTTTGAAGATTACAGGATTATTTATATTTAGGATACTAAGCAAAATTTCGCGCAAAATTGATTGAGAGACGCTAGGAAGCTGAGATGAAAGAGCTATTGATAGTAAAATGAATGAAAGATACAGAAGAAAAGAGGTATGCATTTGGAACTGGGAGACGTAGAGTTACGAAAAAGTGAAAGGACCTGATGATGATGATCCTGGAGACAGTTTTTTAATTAGATGTAGTCATGATCGTTCAATATTGATACGTATCTTTCTTTCGGGCATCAATCGGAGAACAAGCACCGGTTTTACATATTGACATCAATGGCGGAAAGTGAAGTGGTGGAAGTAACGTTAACGGCAGAGGAAAAAAATCTGAGAAGATTTAGATTACGATATAGAATGCGAGTAAGATACGATTGAGATACGATTAAGAATGAAAGGCAAATGAACTGATAGAAATGCAAGGAAGAGAAATAAAGAAATTGAAGTAAAACGGCCAAAAATAAAATAAATCCCTTGCAAAATGACACGAAAATGATTAATTCTGTACTACATAATATATAGTATGGTAAGCATCTTTTATTTCTTACAGTAATAGTACAAATGCTATTAAAATTATCAGCAAACTACTAAGTTAGATGTATTATAAATTATATCAATATGAGATTTTTTAAAATAAAATAGAGATGAAAATTACGAAGAAGTGCATATATTGCTCTAAAAATCCCACCGTTAGTTAAACAGTGCTATCTAATTTCAAGGATGAATTAAAAATCCTATGTAAAGTCGAATAGCAACATCTGTAAGAACCGAAGACTTGCCGGACGCGCGTATGATAAATAAAAGAACTTTCGTCTTTGGAATGGCAGAATTCGCCATGCCGCAGAGATGATAAATGCTTTCTCAATGTTACACATGTATGGGTGCAAGAAAAATAGTGAGCTACAAATTTCATTTCAGATAGAGCAAGTAAAGTAAATAAAATACTAGGGAGATCATAATATAAGTAGCTACAGGCATTGCCATATAGTCAACGAAGTTCAAAGCGATTGAGAGAAAAAAAATTGCTTTATAACTTATTAGGTATTTCTCCTCCCTTCTTAGCATGCCTTCGCAGTGTAGTGGTCAGCACGCTCGGCGCGTATGCGAGAGGTCCGTGGCTCGAGTTCCGGTGAGGGCACTGCTCATTTTTCGTCTCTCCTGCTTTCAAAAAAATACCTAATATCTCTACAAAGTAAATGACGTTTTCCATATTAGTGCAGTAATTATAGTAATAAATGCATTTATTTAAAGAGACTATTATTCATAATACAAAGGTTTCTTGCATGTCATTGCATTTCTTGATTTTGATTTACCAAAAATTTCACTAGCTTTATATTTAAACAATGTTTCAAACGAGGATGTATTGAACATCTTGTGTGGTTCCCATCAGTTCCACGTAATATCCTTAATGCAATTATTAGCCCTGAACCACTCTTATTCCGACAATGCACTTATTAAAAGAGGGATAAATAGACACTGGAGTGAAGGAAAACTTTAAACAAACATAGATTTGGCGCCTTCATGATTCAACATCTATTTCCAAACTAGACCTCAGGCGCTTTCAAAACAGCAGAGAGTTTGTGGACTCAACACATTTCGGAGCGAAAGAGTCTCTCTCTCGTTCTCACAAAAGACTGAGTGATTGGTTGAGATTAAATTGATGTGCCTTTCGTAAAGGGATTTATTTACAGAACTCGACTGTCAATAATTTTTAGTAGTAAAGAGATATACAGCGAATTTAAGAGAAAAGTACTAAATTCATTTCTTTGTAAAGAAAGAACAGGTGTAATTTCTGAGAGAAATCATTCCGAATTATTACACTTTATATAAAAGTAATTACTTGCATTAATTAACAGTAATTCATATTTCGCATAATTCAATTAAAATTCATTCAGTAATCGTTTGAAATAAAATACCACATTTATTACTAATAACATTTATATCCATTGATAATTAACATTCTGCTAACAAATGTTTCTATTTACATATATGCATGATGAAGAAAAAATAATGTTGCCTGCGTACGGATTCGTAATGAATTGAATGCACAAGTTGATAAAAGTTAATAAAATTTATTCTTTTCACAAGAAATAAAACAAAATGCTGAAATATTTCCTCAGAGAGATTCGTATAATATCACAATATCTCACAGCAGCTATATTTTTAAACTACTAGAATATAAACAGAACTCAAATTCAAAATATAGAGAAACTAATTCGATCTCACAGCGAATTCGCTACAATACAATAACAGCGCTTAGTAAACAATAAAGTTCACTTAAAACAACTGAATTGAGATGTTTCCCTCCAGCTTTTATAAGCTTTTTAATAAACACGAGATCATTCTCTTATTTTCTCCATTTTTCTGGATAGCAAAAGTAATTACGACATATCTATTTATTAAATGTTAAATGCACGCCCTCTTGTATTTTTACTTTTCTGGCGTGGCTTTCTTTTAAATTTCGTCATGCACTGCATTGAACGGGAAAATAAAGCAATTTTAATTACAATTCTAAATAAATAGCTAAATAAATGCAAAATCCCTAACAATAAGGTAAAATATAAGTGTAATTTGTAGTAGTTTCTTATGCCTTCTTTTCAGTTTGGTTGTATATTTTTTCTATCCCCAAAATAATAACATGGTTATAATAAGTCTTTCAAATGTATCCTTTCAAAATTCAACCCTATCATATGATTACCATGCTAATCATATAATGCTAATGACGTACATACTCACATGATTGCGAAAATGAGATTGCAGTCTTTAATGCAATAATTATGTGTAACTTGCAAATCAAAAATTTTAATCAACCGATAGAAATGAAGCGAAATCACAGCCTGGTTATTTTAATTTGACACCAATATCGTAATCTAACTCTCCTCAGATTTTTTTCCTCTGCCGTTAATGTTACTTCCACTACTTCATTTCCCGCCATTGATGTCAATATGTAAAATCGGTGCTTGTTCTACGAATGGTGCCTGAAAGAAAGATACGTATCAATATCGAACGATCATGACTACATCTAATTAAAAAACTGTCTCCAGGACTATCATCATCAGATTTACGATCTATGATATACTGCAAAAGTACAATGTTAATGTTGTCATAATCTATAGGACAAGGCTAGAAATTCTCATACTATACAGAAATACGAAATTTTTCGAGTAATTTTGCATTTATATATAACTTTATGTGTGCTTATTATTAAGCTAATTTGTTTAACATAAGATCTGTGTCTGCTATTCCACATAAAAATAAGTTAAATCCTATAATGAACCCGGCAAATTCTCCCACAGGCGTAAATGAATTACCAGCATAGAAGAAGGTTGAAAAGTACCCTTTATTAATTCAAAGTTTAACACGATCTTCGGGTGTTACAAAAATACCGTCAACTGGCGATGAAACTTAAACGCAGAATATAATTCAAGTCGAAATCTAACATAAAATAGTTCTGAATTAGCAAGTTAAATTACACCTAACAGGTTGACTCACAAAAGCCTAACAGGCAAGATGATAATCCGAAAAGGCCAAAAGGCTTACTAGCGTAACAACGAGATAGCAATGAAACGTGCGCTGGCTAGCGAAAAAACGCTCTGAATAAACTCAGAGATTCACCCGTTTAAATATTCACTCTACTTAACTTTGAATTTACATCCTTGTGAGAAAATATTAAGGGAAGTTGAGAGGTTCAGGAAAGGTTCATCAAACTTAAAATAAATTTGTTATGCAAAATAAGGAAAACCCTACAGAACATACATATTTTTACCGCGGAAAGAAATTTTTTCTTTCTGTGCGTACGTTGTTTTAGGCAGTTTACTCAAAATATCTTGAGCAGTAAGGATCAGAGTAATTATTTAATATGAAAGAAAACCAATCTTACTCCAGTTCGACAGCGGGTAAAAAGACTATGAGGTTTGTTCTGATAACTGTATGATTAGGGTAAAAAGCAGTATAGCGTCAGCACTACAGTGAAACCGCTTTTCTCCTCTAAGGCAAGCGTGTACCGTTGATTAGGCTGTTGCACACTCTAGCGTAAATTAGTTCAAACGTTACTTTTTTTATCACCTATTTGTATATTTGTCACAAAAGCTAAGGAAATACGAGATTAATCAGAGGCGATCTGAGATTTCGAAGAAAAGAGTAGCAATTATTAAGATAAATAAAATAAAAGTATAAGGCAACACTAAACTCGTTCAGCTTAACTGAAACCTTCAACCATGAATTATGGTATGCGTTTTAATAAGTTCTATGTTGGTGGATATCTCACGGCTTCAGGCTTAATGTTGGTGAGTAGAGGTTGAGTTAATACTTCATCAAAGGGCGAACACTTATAAAGAACGCAGTGCAAACTGTTGAACTGCGCATTTTCTTTACGGTTGTATCGATCCTGAAGATCGTAACAAACTTTTATGTAAATGTATGTGAGTTGGAAGAGAACGTATACATCAAGACTGTAATCGAGTATCTGTACGCTTTTGGAGCAGCGTCTCGTTGTAGAAGAGCTTATGCTTCCCGCATACGCAGTTTTTTCAGCATAGCGACCTTCGTCGCTTGGTGATGAATACAGGTTCCAGCCCCGCATAGTCAATTGCTGAGGAATACGTGCGCTGTGTTGACGACGAGAAATTTAACAGAAATTTCTTTTCATACGCAAAAATAAATTTTCAAAAGTATTCATAGGCCAAAGAATTATTTAGTATTGTTTGGATTAAGACTTACTGATTCGTTATTCAGAAAAACCTAGATTTGAGGAAATTTATTTACTTGGTACTATGCGGAAATAGACTTGTACAGTTTTTCCACTCGTGTTTATGTTTCTGAAGTGCTTTAAATTAATGCTGTAGGCTTCTGTAATGCGCACTAATCAATTAACGTAACCTTATTTTACATTTATTTCCTAATGTATTTTTATATGAGAATTCATCCCGTATTTACTGTTATCATAAATGTTCTCTTTTGAAACTTATTTCACTTTTTGGATAACCTGTTTCAGTTAGAATTGGGAGTATTAGAATTTACACTAGCCACCACAGGGTGCAAAACAGATTAAATACTGTTACAGAATAGTTTAAAATGAATTAAAGTTGAGGAAATAAAATAAGGTACTTTTAAATAAAATTACGTACGTGATTAGGGATAAATCTTGAATCATAGGACGTGGGAGAAAAGTTCAGAGACTTGAATCAGTAAGCTGAGTGAAGTGCGTGTTTTTAGTCAGAACTTCATAGATTTCGAATCTTTAAAAATTAATGGTAGAAAAACAGACGCAGAAAAAGTATAATTATTGATAAATGATGCAGAACAGAAGCTGGATGATGCAAACATGACCTTTTATGAGCTGAAGATGAAACATATAAAAATGCTTTCAGATGTATTCTAACCATTGATCTGAACTTCTCGAATACCGAGCGCTAGCCACTGCTTTAACTTTAATTCATTTTGAAGAAGTGAGTCTAGAAAGAAGTGAGGTAAAATTGAAGACGCCTAAAATGAAGAGGAAAATGTTCCTACGTTAAAAAATTGTGCAGGATAGGTAATGATGTGAAGAAATAGTTATATATACACAGTCTAGTCACATTAATGTGACCATCTGTCAAAAGCCAGAATAACCACCTTTCGCAGAGCGGACTGCTGCGAGACGTGCAGGAAGAGAGTCACATAGGTCCCTGAAGGTGTTCTCTGGGATGTTGAGCCATGCCGACTCTAATGCCGTGGCCAGCTGCGCTAGATTACGCGGTTGAGGATCCATGGCGCGAACAACTCGATCGAGATGGTCCCACAGATGCTCGATTGGGTTTAAGTCAGGTGAGTTTGCTGGCCAGGGGAGGACGGTAAACTCATCCTGGTGCTCTTCGAACCACGCACGTACACTGGCAGCTGTATGGCACCTCGCATTGTCCTGCTGGAAGATGCCATCATCCTGAGGAAAAACAATGCGCATGTAGGGGTGAACATGGTCCGCAAGGACAGATGCGTACTTGTATTGATCCATTGTGCCTTCCACAATGATCAGTGAACCTAGAGAATGCCAGGAAAACATTCCCCAGACCATAATGCTCCCGCCTCCAGCTTGGACCGTTCCGGCAATGGTTGCAGGGTGGTTCCTTTCAGAGGTTTCACGCCTTATACGCCAACGTCCATCTGTCCGATGGAGCATAAAACGCGATTCATCCGAAAACGCAACCTGTCGCCACTCAGTGGACGTCCAGCTGCTGTACTGGCGTGCAAATTCTAGCCTTCGCCGTCGATGAACAGCAGTCAGCATAGGTGCACGAACCAGGCGTCTGCTTCGGAGGCCCAGACGCAGCAATGTTCGCTGAATAGTACTTTGGGAGACACTTTTGGTAGCCCCTTGGTTCATTTTGGTGGTCAGTTGCTCAACGGTAGCCCGTCTATCTGCCCGAACGCATCTCCGCAACCGTCGTTCGCCTCTGTCATCTATGGCCCGTGGTGCACCACATTTGCCACGTCGCTGATTTTGGACAGTCCCATTTTGCCATGTACGGTACACTTTTACCACGGCGGCACGCGAACAGTTCACAAACTCAGCCGTTTCGGAAATGCTTCCACCCATGGCCCGAAAGCCAATGATCATGCCCTTTTGGAAGTCGGATAAATCGCTTCGTTTCTGCATTACGCCAACGATTGAAATGTTTTCCGAAGCCCTCACACACCCTTTATATACGCTCAACTGCACTGTGCTGCCACCTGCCTTCTGTGATTGGTTATTTAACTCTGACATGGAAAGTACGTGGTGGTCACATTAATGTGACTGGACTGTGTATATAATATATATAAAGATGTAACATGTTGAATAAATGTGCTGCGTACGGTCTGGAAAAGTAACCTTCCGAAATAGTTTTATTGTTTAAGATTTCAACAAAATTTGCAGCATGATTTGTTTCGGCATTACGATAGAAGTTTTTGTTTAGCTATTGAGGTAATCCTTAACGTAATCAATCCGTAAGTATTTAGACAGATTCTTGCTTCTGAGAAATCAAAGGGCTCCGGTAATAAGATGAAGAAATTTATTTTGCAAAATTTGTAGCTTGTTAATTTCTTTTTCTTCTCCCATAGTGCCTTTTATCGCGAGTCTTATGATGCATTTCCAATAGTGTATAGCAGACGCCAGTCAATTACGCCACCTATGTCCTAAGACGAAAGAGACGCCACCTCCTTTTCATACAAATGCTCTGTTGAGACTTGTGCTCATTTGGATTTCTGGCACAAATGCTCGAAGTAGAGAACAGACTTTAGCGATGAGACGATCTCTCTATCTATATGGGCTTGCGGAAGCTACGGTTTCTCTGTTTATTACCGCTACACACGCGAAACTCAGCTTAATTTGAAAGAAGCAGAACGAAATGTTACGTTTCAGCACTCAAAAGGACACATCCGCAAAAAGTGATACGTCTTAGATGAGATTCATTCAATGAAATATACTATTAATAGCTCATCATGGTAGGGAGCATATTGCACTGTTTGTAACTAGAACTCACCAATGAACCTTTTGAGAGCATCTGAAATATAGGGCTGTACGATTGATATAGGACAGGAAAATATGGCATTAGATTTCAACCAGAAGTTACTGGAAATTAGTTGGATATCGTTTTTCCTACGCTTTTAAATTTTTGAATTATTAGATTGCCATTTTCTTTAATCGCTGAGGGAAGTACCAGAAAAGCCAAACTGAATGAATGGTTGATGAGTTTCTTCAATTTTGATTCATTTCTGTAGAAGCGAGATCTGAAATCACTTTCAGCATTAACAGAAAGTCATAGAAGTTGGTAGCAGCTTCAGTTTAGAATGATCAGAGTTCGTGTAAAATATGCGATCACTGCATGTAGGCTAGATCCAGCCACATGATAATATACAGGATGTTTATAAAGTCCCTGACCAATTTTGATGTTTAATAACTCATAAAATAATTAAGATATAAACAAACGTATGGCATTTATTGATGGAATAACTTATATATTTTCCATTTCAGGTTTGAATATCTTTACTTTTGTAAACATCGTCTGCGCGTGTGGTTAATTTCAGATAATTTCATTTTCCAGTCTAAATATATGTACTTTTCTAAATATCGTCTCCTTATTCATTGCATTTTTCTCTCTTTTGTTTTTGGCAAGTATTGCGCATATGGGGATCTGAAAACCCCCATGAATAATGTGAGGCACAAAGGGATTCCCCAAAGGTTAATGTGTGGTGTGGACTAATGCACGACCGAGTCATTGGGCCTTTCTTTTTTACATAAAAGACGGTCTCATCAGTCGTATACCTAGACATGTTGAAAAACTTCGTATTTCCACAACTAGAAGAGCTTCAGCCACATGTCTTTTTGCAACAAGATGGTGCACAACCTCATTGGGGTACCATCGTTCGTAGTTCTTTGAATGACTATTTTACAGGAAGATGGATTGGGCGAGGAAGTCCAATTTCTTAGCCACTCAGATCGCCTGATATAACGCCGTTAGACTTTTTCCTTTGGGGATTTGTAAAGGAGAACGTTTACCGGAGGAGAGTGTCGAACATTGATAACCCAAAAGCCAGAATTACAACCGCAATAGCCTCTGTGGATGCCGACATGGTTGCCGGTCCCTGGCGTGAAATTAAATATCGACTTGATATTCTCCGTGCGACGAAGGGGGCACAGGTGGAAGTTCATTGACAAGGGTTGTAGAGACATTAGGTTATAACCATTTATGTTATTAATTTTAATCTATCTTTATCATTTTATGAGTTATTAAACATCAAAATGGATCCGCGACTTTATAAACACCCTGTATTTTATTTTTTTTTTGCGCATAGAATCGAAGAACAGCAAGCTTACGGTACCAAACTTTTCCCTAAACTTCAATCCCCATTGTCGTCCATTTATGACTATATGCCACAGTCTTGGGCTGATAGATGCCGCAGTTTCGGTGTGGTTTATGCATTGATATGATATTCAAGATACGCCTCTCGAAAGAAGAACTATTCGTATTGTTCTCAAAACACCTGCTGTAGTAGGATGATGTAGACAACGCGGAAGATTGTACACCTCAGGTAAATGACTAAAGCTCAAACGTTCTGCTAAAGGTATAACATAATAAATTCTCTGAAGAACCTAATCTTGGCAAAAATTCGACTGCGAAATTTAAGTAGCTGAAAAAAAGATGTGAAATTTTGTCCTTTTTCAGAACAAAAGCAGCTATATAAGCTCTCATTTACACTCATAATATTTGGTTGGCAACAGTAATGTTTTCTTTAAATAAAAAAGAATTAAAATGTTAAAAATGATTAAAATGTTAAAAATGATTAAAGGACAATATATTTCCAGGCAAAGACAGCAGAAACCCTGTGAGACGAAAAAGAAATGTTTTGCTGCTTCTTTAATATGAAGAAATATCAGCGGAATTACAACAAATTTTGAGTAAGAGAAAATAAAACAGCACGGGGTTATGAACACGTAGTAAATTAGGAAGAATAAATAAAAATAACTTTCATAAATTAAAATAAAATTAAGGCTATTATGTTTTTCTGATTTATTTTATTTAAAAAAGGCAAAATAGGGCATTAAAACGAAAGAAGCATTAAATACGCTTAATTAATGTTGAGGAGCACTGAGGCACTATCAAAGTTCTTCTAACAATGATTACAGCAGTTTTCTGAAGCTGCTTAACATCGAATGATTTTCGATGTCATTGGTAATATTACTAATTGACAGGGAAAATTTTGACCTCCATGAAGGTTTTCTGACCTTAACATAAAATAGAATTCAAGTGAATTAGTGTTAAATAATTATATAACCAAAATTCTGAATAAAGGCCTTTTTTATATTTTAATTCATGTATTTCAAAAGCTTTGGTGATGAGCGATATCATTTTTTCCGTTCGTGTAGGATTTTACAAGTTTCGAGGAGCTGATTAGTTGACTGCATGAAGTATTCACATTTTTTCTTATATGTATTGCCATTTTCCTTCAAGCATGTCTTCCCGTAGATATCTCTATCATTTTGGTATAAAGTGACTCCTTTTGATATAGAGATAATATTTTTTATTTAGATGGAAAATATGTGGTAAAATCTAGACATAAAAAGACCCTATAACCAGACAGGAAAAGGGTTAAAAGAACCCTTTATTAGATTCTTTAAAATTCACAATGCGTTGACATGACGCTAACAAACTACGCCTCGCTCGGGCCGTAACTCAAATAACAAGAACTAAACTTACAATTCAAAGATATTAATAGAACAGTAGAATTTTCCCCAGGGCTAGAGAATCCTGTTACCTAAAACCGCGTCGAAGTCTAGTGGAAGTAGAATAATAGCAGTTACGCCACTTTAACCAGAAATAAATGCAGAATCAGAAGCTCACGCCACAGATGTACAGTACTTTCCCACTCTCTCTAACTTTCTCTTTGAGGACTCAGTATTTAAACCTTTTCTCCTACTAGTAGAAATTGCATTCCTTCAAGCCCGCTACCAAATTTACATATTATGGCGTTGACAATTAAGGAAATGAAGGCTTATAGGAAAGAAAACATAAACTTAACTGGTTAGTCAAAATAAATATAAATCCCTACAAGTTTTATGAATGGAACTCTTGAGGAACAAAACATTTCAGTGGAAAATATGTGAACGGTAATAATAAAGTTCAAATGGGAGACTATCGTATCTAATGTGGGAAGTCTGATAATTTTATTATGGAAAGTAGCTTTCATGTGCTTTGCTGTAATTAAACAATTACCTGTTTGTGACAATATGCTGTTTCCATTTTCTGCATTATTGGACTGTTCCTCGAATAAAAATGCAATCCCATTTTTCAGAGATGTAACTATACAATTAAAACCTTTTTAACATTTTAAAAGTTAAGAAATCCGAAAAATTTGTTTTGAATTAATTTCTAAGAAATTTTCAGGAAAGCAATAACATTTTAGCATTGTTATGAAACTCGATGTTTCAGCTTTAATCTATCTAACAACATAACGATTTTAACTTCCTGTTCTTCCTTTTTCTTGCGCAGATGTGACGTCTGTTTGTTTAAAATACAATATTTATGCAAAGAATAAGAGCCAGATTACTTTTTTGGCCTAGCTGTCTTTCCGTGGCATAAGTAGTTCGGGAGGAGAGAAAGTTTATTCAACACGGTAACATTACAAAGACCATATACGGCCATGTAAATTTTATTCTCTAGGTTTTATTCACGTGTATGAAAAAAGGCTCATTTTTGAATAAATTTAATAATATTAGTCCTGAGATTATTGTTGCTCTTTTATATTTATGAAAAGGAAAGAGCACTTATTTGGGGCATTTGTTTAAGAACAAGGAATTGTTCTGAGGTTTTAAAATGTATGAGAGCTGAGATAATACGCATAAAGAAAAACAAACTTCGGTTATTATTCCCAAGATATACCTTTTCTTATCCTAAGATATAAGCACTTTTGAGGCTAGCTAAAGAAAAGAACGAAAGCAATGAAGATGAAAGTTAAATAAGGGTGTAGAAAATGGCTCCTATTCTTAAATTTCTGTGAACCATTCTTTTCAAATTTTGCTGGACTACGTTTTGGAGAAAAAAATGCTTGTCTCTAAAAACGTATGTAAAATATTCATTTAAGAAATTCGTCGCATTACTCCAAATTCCAGATTTACTAGGCGAGAGTGGGAAGCTAAAGGTGACGTCAGTTCATTTACTTAGAACCAATATATAATATATATAAGCATTGCTATAAACATTATTTTATTTGGACTTGAAATGCATAATTGATTAACTCTGACTGACTGGTACCTGTAGGATACTAGCGTAATGTTTCTGTGTAACAATGGAAATTTTTAGCTCGAGTTTATTATTTAGGTGATGAGTTTGAGGGCATCATAGAAAAAATTATGCAAGTAATTTTTAAAAACTTACAACTAATGTGAAGCATTTTCATGCAAACGATTGGCAAATGTATATTATTCAAAGCAATGTTACCATCATGGTAGGAGAACACGGTGTAAAAATGAAGAAAAATGGGAGTTACAATAATCAAATATCGTAATGTACAGTTACAAGTTTCAGATTTTTGCATTACGAAGGTAAGAAGAGCTGCATTATTAATATAAAGATATGTTTTTAGTGTATCGTTATTCATGACGTTCGTATTAAATTAAGAAAAAGCAGTATTTAAAGAAACACAGCTAACTTTCTCTATAAGTTTTATTAGACGAAAAGGAATTACTTTTTTGCACGTTGTTGTATTTACGTGATAATGAAACCCATTGTGTATAATTAATAAAACATAATGCTACGGCCAACATAAAGTATAACGACATTACATATCTCTGTTACAGAAAGCCACTAGCGACCGAGCGGTAAAATTCACTGAACACTGGTAGTTCCGTCCGGGTTCGAATTTCGCTGAAAGGGCTTTCTGCATGGGCGCTGTCGTGTTTTTGCCCATGTGTAACGAATATGCGAGGCAGTTTCCCTTAGAAAGTCCTCCATGAACGCATTCCTCTCTTCAGACAAAGAGCAGTCGAATGCTTTGCCATAATTAAATAAATAAAATGAGCCACTTCAGAATTTTTGCTTAGGACTGTAATAGGTTTTATGGATATGTTCCGAAGGATGTAAAGTTTATCCAGTTTTTTCCATTGAAGTACAATTTATACGCACGTATGAATGTATCTCACATAACTTAAAAGTTATTAGAATGCGCTACAGAATATTGAAATTTTGAATATGAGACTGCTACAACATCTAGTTGTGCACTTCCCTTTTTTGATGAAATTGGCCGCACTAAATATGTAATATATACCCACTCTGTTACCCGGCTTGTTGAGCTCAGTTTTTTATACTTATATGCTGGTAAATTGCGCATTTTTTGCTTTGAATATGATTGGATTGTATTGCTCTTATGTTCCGATTGAGTTTTTATGCCTTTAGTGAACTTGCATGCAATAGTTGTAGAATTATAAAGAATTTAAAAGTGGCGGCAATTTGTTTACATTTGAAACTCTTAGTAATATAGTGAATTAAATAAGTTGATGCAACAACATCTGTGTATTTGCCAAGTGGGACCAGAAGTTAATTTCAAATTTTCATGCACGGAAAATGTTTTCTTTCTGCGCTTGCTTGTTTTTGCCGAGAAATTCTAATTCTAGTTTCAAAATTTTTAAAAATATTGTTTTTAACTGTATTTCGTGTTTTAAGCGTTCCTGTGTTTTACAATTTTTAATGAAAATATTTTGAGGTTTTATGCATTTTTGCTTTGCCGCGAGGTGAGAACTGAATTAATTGAGAAATATATCACTAATGAAATTCGAGGAAATAAGTTAAAGGAAGTGTAGCAAAAATATGTGTAATTTAGCAAGACGTACGAGGAAGTATCCATCAGATTTTTATCCGAGAAATGCAGTTTGTCGGCAATTCTCCTCTTGGAGGATGGATATTCAAAAATTATCATCCCTTGAAGAGAAAGAGGAAGGTAATTTGTCGCCAGCATCAGAAACTTCGGCCATAGATGGGGATGGGGTAGACCTCACTTCGCACAAAAAGTATGGAATATTATTACGGACGAAATAATCGGAAATTTCAAACAATATTAATCAGTCTTAAAATTAACCAACAAATAAAAGCTTTATTTTGTCTATAGGAACAGGATTGGAATTCTCAAGTCCTGTGATACTGTTACCGGAAATCTTATTGCAAGAATACGGGCGAATTCAACTGTTATGAGATCGGAACTTCCAGATGATATTGCTGAAAAATTTATAAAATGGAGAAAAACTTTAAATAACCTAAGTCATGTCTTCAATGGCAGAAGATTACTTCTTCATTTTGACTCAAGAACTAACATTTTTTCCATTTTTTTTTTCTGATAGTTCTCAAACAGCGTATACGCCATTTCTGTATAGTATTTTACAATGGAAAATGAATCTGATGTTTCTTGACAGCTAATCAAAGCATAGACCTTTCAAACCATGTATCGATCTAAAGGCTTGCTATATAGGTGTTAAGCTCATCGAAGTTATAAATCAAGATCTTCATTTTGAGCAATTTATTATTTTTCAGATTTGATGATAGTATTATTAGACAAAAAGGCGAAAAGTCTTTGGCTATTTTTGTAATGAATCGAAGTAAAGAAATATGACGTTCCATTAACATGAATGGAATCATGTTCTAAGATGGCATGCCGAACTCAATGTTTTGTATGGACTAAACAGTGATTGTTTCACGATAGTGCGAGTCACAGGGAAAGAAAACTATTTTTATACTAACGACTATTTAAATTGTGAGTATATACATAAAATCTTGCCTAATTTTGCAGTAAATGGAAAGAACATAAGAAAATCTTAGTAGCAGATAAATATCTATGGAATGGAATTCCAATTTTTGGTGATAAATTATAATGAATACATTTTTTGTTTTGTTTTCTGGAGTAAATCCAAAGCCCCAGAAAAGTATTTAAAGGATGAAGAGCGTAATTAACTTTATTCTAGGGCATTTGAACTTTCTAATTTTCCTTCAAGACTACACTATCTCGATGAGCTAATGAAAAACGTGAAGGTGTGAAGGTTCAAAGCGGTTGGTAGAATCTGAGAAAAAAGTGTGAATGGTTTTTTTCTGTGTATGAGTGTGTTTAGCAAACAAGCCCTTTTTAAAATTTTTTATTTATTTATTCGCTTCCGAAGAATTCTAAAGTTAGATAATTTGTTTACATTTTGTTTCGTTTCATAACATATTTGTTTATGTGGCAATATAATGTAATATATTTGCATTGCTACGCTATCAGCATAATATCAGTAAGAAATGTAAAGAAACCTCTTGCGTAAAATATCCTGCTTAAAGATGCATGCGCTTTAAATGTTTATTCTGTAAGTTTGAATAATAAAGTAACTTCATTACAATAAAAATTTTAAATTACCCTACATAGCGCTAAAACGTTTTATTACATTAACTATGATATTTTAATTATATGCTTTTAAAAATGTGTTTCAGAGTTAAAATTAACCTCTATCTAATATTATCTTTGTTAAACTAATTTAGAAAATTGCGTATGGCCACAGTGGACAATGTTTACATTTTCGTTTTGAGCTCGTTCTTTTTTATGAGAAAATGAGATAAATGGCTTCGAGGTGCATTTCATGTGTATTTGATAATTAATGAGTATTATCTTACGCCATTTATATTTTTAAGTGCTCTTTTGAGATGATGAAACTACAGCTGTCAATTATTAGACTTGTAAATAAACTGCTTGTGTTGTAACGAGATGTTTCATTGAATAACTGTTTACACTAATTTCCATTACTAATTCTTCTGATGTTCGAAGGCAAAACGAGACATAATGAAAAATAAAATAAAGTACCTAAAATAATGTTCAAAGTAAATTAAATTACTCTAGAGGAAAAAAAAGCTTTTTCATATTTAATTTTGTATACTTAATTATTAAACAGTAAAATACACAGGAAAGTAAAATAATGTTCCTAAAGTAATTTAAGTTAATGACCATATAGAAACGAAAATAAGTTGGTTCAGGAATAATTTAAATATCTTTATACTACAATTTTTTTTAAAGTCATTTTAAGTACTGCCGTTTAATGGGGGAATAAAGCCAAAGTGGAGGATGATTGTCTCTTGCATTACAACGGCAGATAAATTATACCCATTTAGAATAACATCTTTCTCACTCATAAAAGGAGAGAAGGAAAAACTCGATAAACTTTTTCTCCGAAAGTTCTTTTCTCTTTAATATGTATTAAACTCCTACAGTGTACATTTTTAAAAGTTTAGTTACTCGTGCTGGAGGTTTTAAAGAAAGCATGCGGCATTATAATTATGTGGCTGCGGAAAAATCAAGTGCATTTATTAATGGAATCTTTTAAATATTAAATATTCATATTACTTGTTCTCATATTTAGTATTTAGTTCTTAATCATTATAAAATGAAGTTTTTATGCACTCTAATTAATATTCCTTTGTAAACAAAAGAACGGCAACTTTTATCAGGCTTCACTGCATAGATGATGAAAAAAAGATATTTTTATAACAGAAAAACATTTATGTTGTTTCATAAAAATTGAAAGAAAAACAAAAGATTTTCAGAGGTCGTTGGATTTTCAGCATATGAAGCATTATTGTTAGCTAGATCACGTTGCAGATAATAATGGTAGAAATGTACTAATATTATTTAACAGTTGAAACTTTAGTATTAAAACTGAAATTGAAAGATGTTGCGGAATCCATTTTCTCCAAAGTTAAGTTTTAAAAATCTTAGATAAGATGGAATATGTTAAAAGACATAATTGATTTTCAATGCTATATCAAATATTAATGTTTCTTAGACATAAAATATTAGATATTTTAAAACGGGAACATTAATTTTTAAATCGTTCTTTGACTTAAAATGATAAACCATCGAAATTTTACATGAAAACTACTCGCTATTTTAGAATTAGAAAGCGATTTTTTTATTACTACTGCTTCTACTATTTCTCTCCACTTGCGACGAAATAAAAACTTAAAAATTCTGAGAAATCATTTAAAATGTTGCTTTCAATGTTAGCTTTCTCTTTTAAAATTAAAGTTTTGATGCCATGATTTAAAAAGTAGCATCGTTCCAATCTAAACAGAATTGCGCGTTTGCACATCGGGAACTAACATTCTCTGAAATATAATTAGCTTAAAACTGAAATTAAAAAAATTCTTATTTTGAGTTTTTATAAAAATTCTTTGATTACAAAATAAGAGGAGAACGCGAAAATATTTTCACTCTTAGTGAGAATTTGTTTGAAGTAGGATTCTTTAATCTAAATTGAAATTTCCAAATTCAAATTACCCATCTTTTATGAAACTTATTTTATAATATTCTAACACACGCGGCTGAATACATTTAAAAAGCGCATTTACTGAGTGCCTAAAGTTTTACAGAAATAGTCAATAATGCATGTAACTTTTTAATGCAACATTTAAGCTAGAAAATAGTGTATAAAAATGCAGACTTTTTGAATGAATTATTTGGGCCCTAACAGCACAGCGGTCTATGGCAGAAAGTGGTATTTCGCAGAAAACAGTCTTATGACATGGATCTAGTAAAAATAAAAAGCACTCCATTAAAATTCTGAAAGTAATTTTTTGTAATTAATAGCATAAAGATACTTTGACCAACAGTGTGGCAATCACTACCATGATATTTGAGAATTAATATACACTCAGGGACAAAAAAATTAGCGCACCAAGAAGGAGTCGTCAAAATGAAACGAAATTTTACATACGTAATGACTGCTTTGATATAAGTAAATGATAAGGAAATCAAAGAAAAAGGATAATTTATTTCAGAGAAAAAGGCAAAAGAACGAAGGAGGTAATACTCCGTTGGACCCCCTCTAGCGCGAATGCACGATGCGATACGATCGGGCATTGAGTCTTACAAGTTCTGTATGATGTCTTGAGACATTTCGTTCCATAGTTGCTGTAACTTTGCTTCTAGTTCGTTCAAACTCGTGGGATGCCCAACTCGTAGTCCCAAATGATCCCAGATATGCTTGATTGGAGACAAATCTGGGGATCGGGCAGGCCAAGGAAGGGTAGTAACAGTGCGAAGACAGTCTTGTGACACCCTTGCCGTATGAGGCCGAGCATTGTCTTGTTGAAAAATGGCTCCTGGGAGCCGTTGCATGAGTGGCAACACATGTGGTTGCTGGATTTCATGAACATATCGCTGGGCTGTCATGGTGCCACGGAACAATACTAGGGGTGACCGTGTATGGCACTCCATACCATCACACCAGCTATGGGAGCGATGTGTCGCTGTACAGCAAAGGCAGGATTGAGACGTTCACCACGGGCTCTCCACAGACGACCACGACTGTCATCACTGCCGAGATTGAATCTGGATTCGTCGCTAAAGACGACCTGGTTCCATTCCGCTGCAGTTCAGTTTCCTCGTGCTCGACACCACTCCAAACGAAGGCGTCGATGGGTGGGCATCAAGGACAGCACACGTAATGGGTGCCGCGATACCAATTGTTCTTCCGCCAGGCGCCTTCGTATGGTTCGAGAAGACACAGGGGCCCCTAGTGAAGGTGCTACCTGTACCTGGATGGCGGTCGATGAAGCAGTTGGCTGTACGCGTGCATTTCTTACAATGTGGCGGTCTTCTCGACAACTGGTCTGTCGAGGGCGTCCTGAGCTTGGTCTTCGTGTACATGACATCTCTCGGGTCCACTGGTACCAACACCTCCTCACAACACAATCAGAGCGACCTAATTGACGAGCTACTCGCCTAGCTGACCACCCAGCTTCCATCATCCCGACGATTCTCCCCCTCTCAAACTGCGACAACTGCTCATATTGTCTTCAAACACAGCGTAATGGCATGTCTACCTCAGCTCTTCCTTTGTAAATGATTTAGCACTCTCAAACAAAGCTTTGGTTACCTGTTTTATACTCCACAGAGTACGACGTTCAACGCTCTCTACCGGCTATACGTAATGCGCAATCAGGCTGCATTTCTAATCATTTGCATATCTCCCCGACATGTACCTTCATTGCAAGTTTCGTTACGATCCCGCAATTACTTCTTGGTGCGCTAATTTTTTTGTCCATGAGTGTAGGTCTGCACATAACCCGTGCGACGTTTTACAAAGATATTCTTTTATTTACAGATCTCACTGCACACAGCCTTTCGCTACTACATCTCAGAACAATCTGGAACATAATTTTGAGTCTCACAGACAGCTTATGCTCATTTACATGATATAATTACAAAATGAGTTTGATAAGTGCTGTTGAACAATTTAAAAACCTCTTTTTGACAAACAGAAAGTCAATGATGTGTTTCAAATGGACATCTTTTCCTTTCAGCATCTTTTATCTTATTAATGTTTTTTTCATAAGAAGTTAAAAAATTCCTTGACATTACATATTTTGAAATTTCAGAGAAATCTGTAGGATGATAATTCTAATCTCTACATATAATAAAACAAAGAGTCTTTGTGTGTGTCTTTCGTTCGTGTTGTGAGTAAGCTAATAGACCGAGGGCCACGAAATTTGGTACATAGGTGTATCTACACAAGAGCCAGTGCACCTCGAAGCGATTTTTTCGAAATTCGAATTCGAATTTTTTTTATTTTATGTTTTGTGACCAAATCGCGTCATTTTGAGACATAATGGGCTACAGGAAAACGAGATTTCACTCTATACATTTCATTTTTACATCGTCGTGAAGCGTAGACACTTAGCTATTTTACGAACTTAAAATAAATTTCGTATTTCAATAAATCGATTAAATACGAATTTATTTAGTAAGGTGAGCTTAACACCTTTTCAGCGGAATTTTTTTTAAAAAAACTTATTTTAAAAAATGTGCTGTTTATTTTCCTTTGATTTTTGGACACGTTAAACTTTAATTCTTTCGACTCCTTTTAAAAAAATTTGAATAAATAATAATATTTTGTATTTTTTAAAAATTTTTAAATGCAGCTTCCGAATATACTTCTCACATCTCAGATATTTTAAAATGTAGTTTTGGCAACAATTTTCCTTTCTTATTGTTGTTGATAGATTTTTGATGAAATTGCATCATTTTCAATGGTTTCATTCTTTTAAAAATTTGGGTTTGGCAACAATTTTTCATCGTATTTCTTATGTTACTGTTTTTAAGAGACTGAAAAGTTTAAGAAATTAAAAAGTTGTTTCTTTTTGCAACGGTAAATTGTTTAATTACTTTATTAAGATAACTAACATTTGTATCAAGGGATATTGCTTATTTCATTGTAATATTTTATACAAGTTAAATGGCTGCGATGTGACTGCTGACACATTTCCTCAGAAGATTACCTAAAGTATCATAACATTTCAAAATTTCATAAAAAGGATCATTCAAACTATCGAGTAAGAAAATGTTTAAAAAATTTTAATTTTATTGTAGAATTTTTATATAATTCTTTATGTTGTCATGGTGGTGCTTAAGAACGGGGATATAAATTATGCTTTAACAAATGTTTAATGCACATCTCATGCCATTAATTTGCTGAAAATTCAAGATATATATGTTTTTCTGGAGATACATCAGGGCCGTATACAAAGGAGGGTTGGAATCTTAGCAAAGAGAAAAAAGTTGGAAGAACTTACTCAGCCATAGGTCCCAGGTGTGTCTTTTAGGCATTTTTTTGGTACGTTTAAAAGGCAGACGAAGGCTGGCCGCATAGCGGCTAGTTAAGTAATAAAGTTAAGTTCGCTATCAAGTAATTTATTTTTATCACTGTTCATTAATGGAAATACTGCTGAGCCGAAAATCGAGTGGTTTGGTGGTAAGGAAAGAAGGGTAGGAAATACTCATATCCATCTCTCAGAGTACTGTGTATTAGAATTGCGGCAGAGGTGTACAGAGAGTTAATGCGTTAGGGCTATACCTGTACAACTAAAAGCGAACATCTAGTGTTCTACTTACTTCTTCCTGTCCTGCTTAAGTCTTCTGTAACTCATCGTGTGCTCTCATGATAGCCTTTTTGCAATATTATATGCAGTCAATTCTATAGAACTCGCTGACCATTTTCATAGCAGATAATAGCCCAAGGGTTACAGCCAAAAACATCGCGGAGAAAACAAAGCAAGGCGAAAACGGCGTGGTACAAAACATCGCGGGAAAAAATAAAGCAAAGAGAAAACATCGCAGTTCTAAAACATCGTGATACAAAATATCGTCGTCGAAAATAAAGCGGTTCAAAAACTTCGCAGTTTAAAAACATCGTCGGCGAAAATATCATGGTAAAAAATAAAGTACCTACAAATCATCGCATGACGATAACATCGCAGACATGAGTTTTTAAGGCTTTATTATTTGTTAATGGATATTCTCATAATGATTTATGAGAGCAAGGTGGAAAGAAGGATAATTTTTACTTTCATATCTTTTATTAATTAATATACTTTTTTTTAAAAACAGGAAATTTAAACAAAGCAAGAAATAATTTTCATTATAAGAGTATCAGATTAACAAAAGTGAAGAAAATAATATCATAATAAACTTGGCAATTATTTTATGGATAAGTTCATAGAGTTACTTATCTTTCTTTTTCTATTAGTTAACTATGCCAGTTTAAAATTAAGTGCTACTTTGTGTTAATTTTCAATACTTAAGTTTCCATTTTACATTTTCAGCAAGTATTTATTAGTTAATAAAAAACATGAAGGTGAAAATTATCCTTCTTTCCATCCTGCGCTCATAAATCATTATGCGAACTTTTACAATTTTTAAACAATCATTAAATTTTACAAGTATTAAAGCCTGAAAAGCTCATGTCTGCTATGTTATCGTCAGGCGATGGTTTGTAGGTACTTTATTTTTTACCACGATATTTTCGACGGCGATGTTTTTAAACTCGGAAGTTTTTGAACCGCTTTATTTTCGACGACGATGTTTTAGAACTGCGATGTTTTCTCTTTGCTTTATTTGTTCCACGATGTTTTGTACCACGACGTTTTCGCCTTGCGTTGTTTTCTCCGCCACGTTTTCGTCCGCGATGTTTTTGCCGATGCGATGTTATCGGCGGACACCAGCCCAACTAGCTTCAATGAGTTGGCATCTAACTTCGCTTGTCTAACATCGTGGGCGGAGGCCAGCTTGAGCAGTAAGCAATCTGAAAGCTCAACTTCAGGTTGCTCAAAGAGCTAGTTAAGTCTAATTTCTTGCGCTCTTTTTTCATACTCATTTTCTTCACTCAGAAAATAATTTATGTAATTTTGTGATTTTTTGAAATCATCAGAAGCACAATAGAACCTTAAGACACCAACCAGAAAACTAAAATTCAAACAGTCAGCAAAATTAATGGAAATAACGGTATACAGACCTTGAGAATCTTAAAGGTTTCATATTTTTCATGCAATGAAACAGTCTTGAATGGGGGGAAAAGTGAGAAGGAATTAGAAAGCGAAAGTTTTAATAAGAAATTAGAATAAGAAAAAAAAACCTTTTAAAGTAAAGATAATTGGAATAAAATTTTAATGCATCTTCGGTGTAAAATTACCTGAGTGTGCATGTTATATTGACAGTTTCGAGTCAAGAGTTATAACATATATTTTAATTCGCCAACTGGTTTTACTTACACTTTGTCAACCAAATTAATTTACAAAATTTCCATATAAACTTTTGATTTTCGACTGCAATAAAGAACGCAAAATATACTCAAAATTAATTAAAACAAACTCAGTCCTTCACACAAATAATAAATGAAGACTTATGAAAGCACACACACACTTATTTCAGAAGAGAGTAAAATGAAAAGATGGTTATCACTTTTTAAAAGCGATCTTCAATTTATTAACTGATTTGAGCTGACAGCAGGCGAATATAAAATTAGATATGAATTATCTTGAATAACTGTTTAGTAAAAAATCATATCTTTAGGGCTTCGTTTCTTATTTGCCTCTATATCTTCCCATTTCCCTTTTTTTAGAAATGTTCAGATGGTGAGAGGTTTTCGGTAATATAATAAGAATTAAAGTTTTAGAAATCTGTAGAGGTAAGTCATTTGATGGCATTTGTAAATTTTGCATTGAATACAGTTCGGAGTAGTGATAATCATCTTCTATTTATTTTTGAAGTCTAATTTAAAAGTATATTTAATGCAAATTCCCTACAATTTTCAAAAAGTAACTAATTAGGTCTAATTTTTAAAACCCTAATTTACAATGTATACGAAGCGCAAAATTACGAGTACAGTAGCATCATTCTCTTTTATTTAGCATACGATACTATAAGTGCAAACGTTTTACGCACGCTAAGCATTCAAAAGTTAAATACTTCCAAGAAGTACTACTTCAATCAAAGGACTCTGAAAAAGCGAAATAGCTCAACAATTTTTATTGTGTTTGACTTTGAAAGTGCTTTAGCAAAAGCAAACGGAAAAGTCTTAAAAATAGTTTTATGTTACAGACTTTCAGGATTCAGTCTAGAAAACAGTAAACTGCTTCAACTTTTATGATTGGAATATATTTTATTGTTCAACTGTCGGAGAACGATGCTAATTCGAGTTATTCTTCAGTTTATATTTTTATTACTTAAGTTATAAAGAACAAAGAACGGAAACAATCCAATTTATGAAGCAGCACTTAGTTCAGAACTCAGAAATTAGAAAGACACCAGAAACTTATCCTATTAAGTTTTATAGGAATCAGATTATTCTTTGGTAATGTAAGAAAAACTGCGCTGGAAATATGTTTTTCATACTCTAAATTTCATATTGTTATACAGCTTCAGATACATTTTTAGCCTTCTATAGATTATATATGTTATTCAATTATGGTAAAGCACACGAGGGCTATCTACCTAAGGGGAGGGATGCCTTCGTGGAGGACTTTCTAAACGAAACTGGCTCGTATACACGTTACACATGGGGAAAACCACGAAAACGCCCATGCAGCCAGCCCGTTCGCGGGATTCGAACCTCGGACCGAACTACCAGTGTTCAGCGTCTTTACCGCTCGGCCGCTGGTGGGCGGCTTCTATAGAAATAGATATTTCTAACCAAAGAAAATTAAATAGTTTTATGATTTCGTATTTCAAGGAAGGAAAAGATTTATTTCTTTACGATATGAAATGAGATTCAGACAGGAACAGAAAAAACATAATAAAAATTACCTTATTACAGAAGCGCATTGTTGCAAACTTCTGTAAATGTTTAAATTCCTTTATTTGCAATTCTGTGTATATATTTTGTTGTAATATTGTAATACTGTTTTACATAATTATTAATTTATTTGTTGCTTTTAGGATAATAGTTTAAGGAATTATTTTGTTTGAAATTCAGTTTTTAATCAAATATTTTATACATAAATGATGATTTCTTTTATAGAATTATATAGTTTTCAATTCTGAGTCTAATAACGTTTAAATTGTAATCATAGCTCAAACAGAACGCGAGATACGGGCAAAAATGAACTTGCCGCCCTTGGTGAAAATTTCTATCGTTCAGTTGACGACGACATGGGGGATTTTTCACCAGTTTGGCGACTTTCTGGAAGATTTGGGAAAACACATTTTCGAAGTTTCAGGAGCGATTTTTCTCAAAGCTTCCAGAAACTTGTGTTACACCCTATAAAGCTCCGAGAGTCAAAATGTTTTAGTTGTTAATAAGCTCTGTTAGAAGACTGTTAGATGAGTTGCGTTTTAGCGTTTGCTCTGATGTTGCAAATTTACTAGATTTCTCGTGCGCTAAGAAAGATTTGCTTAATATTCGCGTATCGTTATTATTTATAACATGTCGTCAATTCTTTTGTTCTCACCCGGCTTGATTATTTAAGAGAAAGCCACGAACCTATAAGCTATCAACTTTATAACTTTCAACAGTAACATGTAAAACGCAATAATAAACTACATTATTAGAGAAGAATATAATAATAATATGATACAAATCTTCTATTAAAATAAATTGTCCGTTCATAAAAACGCAATTTAAATTAATTTTGAAATTCGATATTTTTTATTTTCATGAATTTTATTATTAGAGTGGTGAGAAAAGAGTATAAGACAATGTTCAGAAAATTTGAAAAATGTGTTAACAGACCGTGAAAAAGTTGAATTTGGTATACATTGTTCATATTTAATTTTTATCGAAAAGTTGTGTTGTGCTGTCTCCAAAATTGTTTTCGCCTATTTGTTTGAGAGTATCAGTCGGAATTTTATATTGATTTTAATGAAGTAAATCTTTCTAGAATTCATTTCATTAGAATACCTAAAAAACTTGCTTTCTAATTCACTAGAATCAGGAATTTGAATTTTTTTTATGATCACAGACTCGAAATGGTTGTCAAATATGCTCCTGTATTTCTGCCACCATCATGCCAAAATCATCATCATAACCTTTGTTTCTGTTACTAAATAATGAAGAATTTATACGCTTGTGCTTCTCATTGTGGAAAGACAGCTGCAAGAAAAGCCACAAGATTTTAAATACACATAATCCAGCACCTGAGCATTTGCACCTCAAACCCGAAAATTTGAATTTGATTTCTGTTTATTTCACGTTTTGGGCGAAGTTAATGAAATTTTGGATAACGAACTAAGATTTGAAAGCAATCTGTACTGCCTGAAATAAAATACTGAAATAATAATACCATGTATCGATGTGTTGTCATTTGGGAGAACATAAGGTAGTTAATTTATAATAATTTTTATAAAAATATAGATTTTTTTAAAATTTATAAAAACACTTTTCTAACGCCAAAGGGTAAGTAATTGATAAAAAATATTTTTAGCCCTAAGGAGCGTTAGCCCTGAATAGCTAAACTGCATTTTGTGTCGAATCACTAAAAGCGGTGAATCACTTTTCAAATTTTTGCCACCAAATATTATCGCCCTGTATTATATTTAAAGATTAATTTCTTTAAATTAAATAATGAAGAATCTGCATGAATGTATGTATGTTTCTCGCATTGTGAAACAACAACGGTCCCTAGAGGCTTCAAAATTTGAGTAACGTAATCTTCCATAAATATATGGGTAAGTGGAAGCCCTAATTTCGAATTTGAAATTGGTTTTATTATCCATTTCATATTTTGTAACATTCAACGAATTTTTGATTAACAAACTAAACGATTTCAAAGCGAGCAATGGCAACATAGTACGGAAAAAGAAAGACATTTTTATCTCCAGCGCGAGAAACTGTGTATCGGAAATTCCAAAGACATACTCATTTTAAAATTATTTCGCTATACTGTTGTTGAATTTATTTTTGAAGTGCAAAGAACATGATATTTAATAAATAAACATAACACACAAAGCGTTAATAAAACGCCTCTTTGAGCGTAATATAAAGTCTGAAAGTTTTCAAATTTTTTTATTATTATATGTTCATATAAATTCAAAATGAATTCCGCCTTTGATTTTATCCGAGTTTTTAGCTGCCCGAGGTAGTACTCGTTGGCGATACTTCGGCTAATCAAAAGCTTCTACGATTCTACTACATGAATTTAATCGCTCCTTAAAAATAACGAGAACTGAAGTAAAGTGACTTTTGTCACAGGGGGAAAAAAAAGGGATTATGATCTCCACCAAGTAGTCAATTCTTTTTCCAGTCCACGGAAGACTTCTCTCTGGGGTTCACAGCAAAAAAAACGACGCACGCCGACTGAAGTTGCTTCTAAGAGACGGAGCAAGTGAATTATGTTATTGGAGAAACGAAAAATAAAAATGCAAAGCACCGAATTATTACTCTAAATTACGTCACAGAATGTCATATCATATCATGAGTGGAGAATTCACAGCTTCGAACTTGTAGAGGATTCAAGAATTATCGAAAGAAGTATTCGGATATCAAATAAAGACATTTTTTGTGTTGCTGAAACCAGTATTCTTTTTTATCCCATGCCTTCAGAATGCCTAGCCTCTAAAGACGTTTAGTATCAATATAGTTAAAATTGCTTCGTTATTCTGCTCTGACCAGAAACTGATGAAACGTATTGCGATATCTGTTCTTATACGACTGTCACAAAAACTAAGTTCTTTCAAAAACATTTATTGCTCAGAGAGAATAAAAAAAGCGTATGATTGTGGATATATGTGTGAAATGTTTTATGAAAATCCTAAAGCATTAAGTTTTTAATATCTTATTTTTGGGGCAATAAAACATTAAGAACAAATATTTAAGGTAAGGCATAATCAAGGGGTTATGAAAGAGAAATATGTTGTTTGATTTTATCGACTCCCAAAATGAAAAATTTGAATTTACTTTGAAATAGTGATAATATTTTAACAAATTAAAAGTAGGATTTTAAAACTGCATAAAGCAGTGCCACAATGATGAAACTGTGTGTCAGAATTTGAATGTTAGGACAACGCTATATGTAAAAATAATATACATCCTAAGCTGCGCTTTCCAGACATGAAAGACGCAAGTTGAATTTCGTCAACTGGTCTGGTAGAACGGGAGTCTTAGAACTATCCCGCTCTGTTTTTATGACTCGGTGTACATAATATACGTAATATATGTGTTTATTTTTTAGCTTATGTCACATCAAATGGATGCATCGAAATATACATCTGCTATTTGTGAGACCTCAAACGTTTTTGAACATCCGCTGTTTGGGAGGTCTCTTGAAGAAAAAAAGAAGGTATTATGGTTTATGCAATGTCAGATTATTCACGATAACATAGTGTAACGTAACATAATTATTCAAACATTTTGTAAAGACTTCGTTGAAAACATTCTAATCTCATTTAAGCTCGTACCGTTTCTTTACAAGATGGTTAGTAGAAATTTTACAAATAGGCTTAAAGTTACATTGCCACGTATCAGGAGAACAGTTAAGCGTAAGATTTCTTCCAGCACTAACATTTCCTAAAAAAATTACAGGACGATACACAGTATGCCAGAATTTATTATGTGAAGTAGCTGAAATCATAGCCACCACTGAGATAATAGACTAAGAAGAAAATCTTCTAAAAAGCGTACTCACACGTGTCAAGATCAACATCTTCTTATGATCCGAAAAATGATATAATGCTAATAATGCAAAGGAATTACTAAATGTTACTACTTTAATGCTTTCTAGCTACTATTAATATTTGAAAAATTACTGACTCAGAAGTTTAGTAATATGTATGCGGACATATCTAAAATCATTGTAATTTAATTTATGACAACTAACAATTAATTAGTGTTCGGGATATCTAAATTTAAACAACAGGTTAATAGTTTATGCAATGTAATAATCCCTTTTTTATTCTATTAATTTTTTATGCTCTAACGAAGAACAAACATACCGAAACTTCGCTATATTTCATTTATATTTATTCAATTGCGTTAGAAAAGCAGTGTTATGATGATATTAATGTATTTAAGATACTATTTCAATGAATATACAGAGGAAAATGGAAACCTTATTTGGAAACAGAAAAAAAAGTATCAATTCCTTTTTTGAGAAAGACGGCTGACAACTGTTATCGTCTTTCGAAGAAAGGAAGGAAATATTCGAAAATATACATATACACATATTTTATTTCAAGAAATATTCACGTACAGAATTGCATTGAGTCCGAAAGAAAATTGCTTTATATCAACATGTAAAAAGAACCTATTCAAACGCAAAATGTTTTGATTTCGACGTTTATTCAAATATTTCTCTCCATGGATGTAAAGTAGAAGGCCAATGGACAGCAATTTATTCTGGTCATAAAAATTCCGAGTGCATCTGTAAATTCGTCATTTTCATCTTGCACATAACTATTCAAAATTTGCTAGCTGCTGTTTCTTGAATGAATTATTCATTACAAATACTTATGTCGTATATTTATCTTAAGCGTTCTCTAAAACGCTTGCGGAAAAAAACCTAATATTCTTTGAACTAAGATGAAACTAAATAATTTGCCTTAATATTGCATAAAAAAAAAAGAAATTTTACGGAAAGCTCCTATATTTATTTAAGCCAATTTTCATACTACTTATTAGAGATTTTGCTTGATGATATCGGCGTTATGTTTATTTTTTTTTCTAGTTAAAGCATATGAAAGTATTTACTTCGCTTCAGAAAAAACGAGTTTATTAAATACTGTTATTTTAGAATATTGCAAAAAAGAATTTGCTTTTTAATGAGCAGGAACAAGTTAACACATCGTGGCTTCAAAGCAATTAATTACAACGAGATGACCACGCAGAGAGAAAATTTACAGGTTCATAGCACAAGCATATTCATTGCCTTCAGAATGTACACCTTATACACACACGCACAAAAAACATGTGGGCCAATGCTGTATCTCCCGTTCTACTGAACCGATTGTCAAAATTTAACTTGCGTTTTCCATGTATCGAAAGCGCGACTTAGGATATATATTAGATTTATATATAGCATTGTTCTATCGCAGGTATTTTACCATAAAATCGGACTTTTTCTGAAATAACATATAAATTTTTTCCATGTTTCGATTCTACGACTCAAATTATGCAATTATATAGTAATTTGATTGAAATGGAGTTCAGAGTTCTTAAAATATATCCTGTCCTTTCTTAGCCCCCCATCCCTCGTTATTCTCATATTTGTATTATACAAACATTCTAGAAACAGTATCCACGAGCAGAAGAGCAATCTATAATGTTATAGTACTAATTTCTTTCATTTTGGCATTTATATCAGTCGAAGCTCCTTCTTTCAAAAAAGGAAAATAGTTCAAACCCTCAAAATATACTACAAGTTATGAGATTTTACTTGATCTGGAAGCAATAACCCCATGAGACATGAAACGAATTATCGTTTGATCTGAAGTAAGTAAAAGTCATGATAAGGTTTTAATAACATTTTTCATTAAACAGAAATTTTGAATACGAATGCGCTTGTGCTAACAATATCAGCCATAACTCGCGGTGAGGTAAATAAACAGAAATAATGAAATCAATAATCAAATTAGTAGCCAAATTATTAGTCAAATTAATAGGCAAATTAGTAGTCAAACTAGTAAAACTAAGACGTAAAATAGTATTCAAAGAGTATATAACTTAAATATAATCTAAGTTGGCTCAGTTAGTCTAACCGGAGCCTTCAATTCAAATTGTCAGTGGCGGAATAATTACCATTGCGGAAACTTGAACTCGTATCCAGAAACACACTTACACTGGTGTGCAAAAATTAAGGACGAGACGGTTTTTTCAATATAACTTTGTACAAAAGCTTTCCAAATCAACACATTTAATACCGTAAGATTCCCAATACGTAAGGACATGAGTAATGTAAGCAACACTTACTAAAAGAGAAATCAGAGGGATAAAAAGAAGCTTTATTGAAAAAGTAGCATGGAGCGCAATGCGACTGAAGGCCGAAACACCCCTGTGATGGGTATCCAGCAAGAAACATCCGGTCTCTAATAGGGGATATGATCTTCCCCTGACTGCTAGGCAGGTTTCACATCATTTGTGCATGCTGGATATGTGGTTGTTAATGAGCTGTTGAGACACTGCTGCTCGTTCCTCTTGTAGCACCAATCGCAGTTTCGGAATCGTTACTGGCGATAAGTTACGTGCTGCCACGGGTCTCCCTAGTAAGTTCCGTACATGCTTGACGGGATTTATCCAGAGAC
>KK116661.1:52523-70240 GCA_000611955.2 Stegodyphus mimosarum | reverse complement strand
ACTTCCCAATGATTCGACCTCGGGTAAAAGCATCCAGATGTCGTCTAACAGATTGATTATTCGCCATTTCTCGCTGAGGCAGCAACCCGGTGTGATTTTAACTGCTATACGGCGTGCAATTTCTTTGCCAGAAATACCGATCTTACACCGACAACATGCTTTATACTACTCAGACACTCCCCCATTACGTCTACCTGCATATCTGCGCATGTGCTACCGTACATCACCTTACTTAATCTCCTGATTGGTCTTTCTGTCCGCTCTGCCTCTTCGTTCAGCTGATATGCTAATTTTTCGACTTCGTCCTTAATTTTTGCACACCAGTGTATATTACTTTTTTTCACTTGCCAAATCGAAACATAAGATCTGCAACATTATTGACGAGTACGTTTTCTTTATTCTTTCTTATTAGTTTTGTGTACCATTAGATGAAAGCTGCATCTGTCTTTATACATTGTAAAATTCTTATTTGAATTTATATTTCAAAAGGAATTTAAAGAGCAATGTACACTGCGGGGAAAAAAAAGCAAAACTGAAAGGTTTCAAATCTTAAATTACGACCAAAGGGGTGTTTTTTAACATTTTATGTGCTACCTTTATTTATTAAATATCGTGTCCTTGGCACTTAAACCATAAAATTCAGTTCAGCAGCAATATCGCAAAATAATTTTAAAATGAGTATTTCTTTAGAACTTCCGATATACAGTTCCGCAGGCTTTAGATAAAAAGTTTTTTTCCTCCGTAGAGTGTTGCCATTGCTCTCTTTTAAATCGTTTGAGTTTGTTCATCAAAAATTCGTTAAAGTTTTACAAAATATGAAATAGATAATAAAACAAATTTAGATTGAAGTAGCGGATTTAGATTGAAGTAGGAGCCAGTCGTGTAGTTAAAATTTAATTCATTCTCATTGTATATACAATTTTGTGTTACGTTACTTGGCCACAAAAGGTGGTTGAATTGTGAGCACAGTGGGAGTGAATGTTCTGTTTAGTTAAACTAAAAAGTTTGTTGAAATCTTTGTCTGCAGTAATCTATTTTTTCAAGACATAGCGAGAATTCGCTACTTCATCGTGAGTAGGGTATATACTATTTTATGCTCCCAAAAGAACTAGGCTCTGCAGTACATTTACAACATTTGACTTCTTTGAAGCATTTTTGTTGAGAATGCCCAAATTCTTGACAATTAAAACATTGCATTGCCTCCTTTTAGGTGCGTATTTTTCAATAAGGACGTGAAAGTTGAAAACGTGTGTTGTGTTGTAACTTATCTCACTTGTCTCACAGCAACATCAGAACAAACCACGAAATTCATCGTTGCAAGGAGAGCAAGACTGTTCCTGTCGTTGGCAAGAGCCTTGAACACCATACAGGTGACAGTACGACTTCGCTCAGTTCCGTCCTGGATTTCGATAGAGAGCATCCTGGAGGGGCGAGGGTCTTTCACCCCTCTTTCCCGGCCAGCAACCTCTCAAGAGTACTTTCGGCTGGCCGTATATTTAGAGTGCCACCATACCGCAAAGACACTTTACATGTACAAACGTCCATGCTTTCTCCTGGATTCTAATCTGAGCCTTTCGATACTGCAGTAGGCCCCCTTGGACGGCAGTTGAAAACATTGTCGAGTCTGTAAATTTCTGTTCCGTTCATATTTCTTTTGAGTTCTAATAAGTAAGTAGGCAGGCTTATTTTTTATAATTAAGTGTTTTAGAGAATTGTTTTACATTTATGATGGGGAAATGCAGTCTCTCTACATCATAGAAAAATTCGTCTTTGGTGACTGTACTAAAGATGTTTTTCGGTATGACTTTGATTGAGGATTCAGAACTGAGTTGATACGTTTGAAAACTAATACTTTTTTTTTTGAAAATTTGTCACGGCATTTTTATAGCCATCTATGGAGTTGGTACTCTATTTTTTCATTTTGCCTCAAATTTCTCTTTTGCGTACTTTCAGAAGCATTTTATCTATAGATACACAGTCTGAATTTGTTTCTGTCATAAAAATAGGCGGGATTACTTCCGAGTTCGTTGGGATATTGCTGTCCATCTCTTCTGAGGTTTTATTATTTATATAAGTATTTTATATTTGTAATTTTGAAGTATTGTAGTTTCTTTATTAGTATTCATAGATGGTTTGTAGGTGTACGAAAGGGGTTATTCAGTTCTCTAAAGGAACTGCTTCTAAAAATAAGGTGGATTTTTTTAGGTTTACTGATATGTTGGTTATTCATTGAAGAGAATTCTTCGAAGCTTTAATCTTTTTAGTATTTTTTGGAACTGTGTTGGATATTTTTCACGGAACTGTTAGTTCATAGTCCTTATTTCTTGTGCGCATTCCAGTGCTCTAACTACAATTTCTGGCTCTGTCGTTTGACTAGTCCGAGAGAAGTCCGACTTAGAAAAATATTTGGAGTCTGACTCATTATCCATAAATTCGTTAGTCGGGGCATGCCACGGTGTTTTAGCCCTATCAAGTGGAAAGTTGCTGGCCATAAGAGGGAAAAGGACAAAGAAATGTTATTTACTAGAATAGTAGAGAAGATCAGTCTGAAGAGCTGTGAATCGCGAAGCGGCGCTGAACCTCAAAGGCAGACTGTGCACTTAGAATCAAAAAGCAGAAGTGTAAGTAATATCTAATTTATTTGTATTCTGGTGATGAAACGGAAAGGAAAAGTTATGGCAAAGGCTGAAATTATAAATAATTGGTTAATTTAAGTAATAACATTACAATGTTCTTATTTTTAATGTATGGAAGAAACGAAAAAAGCTAGGATGACAAAATAAGTTCACAGACAAAAAAATTCCAAACACTAACAAAGTACATTCAATTGAAAAATGGGAACTTACAAGGTCGTAACAGATATCTTTGTATGACAAATATAAGAAGCATATGTACGAAGTTATTATTTGTGATTATATCATGCTTGTGAAGAGTTATCATTTTTATTATTTGCTTCAATGTAAACATATAATCTGTAAAATGGAAGTTGGCAGCTTACGCACATTGTGTATAAAGACATAAGGGAAAATTAAGGATGAACATACATGGGCATGTTGGAATTTGGACAAGTTTTAATTGTCAATAAATTACGTTAAAAATTGACTTTTCCAATTAGAAATTAGCTTGCCAAGTTAGAAATCTAATATCAAAGAAAGTAATAAATTGTTTTTTTAACGAATTGAAGAACGTTGTACATTCCTACAACTATGATTAAAGGAATTGCTGGTGACACTGACTACACCGAAAATCCTTTCTCCCGAACTTGGCCCCTTTTTCACATTTAAGTTGTTGGTATGATACCATTAATTTTTGAAAAGCTAAATTAAAGGTTATGTTCTTATTTAGACACTTAAATGAAAAATCGCCCAAACAAATAAGCGACCTTCAATTTTTTACGCTGCACTGGTTTCGTTTTATTAGCAATTTCTTCTATTTTCCATAACGGTGGAAATGTTGCGTTTGCGCCGTATTGGTTTCTTTTATTAGCAGTTTCTTAATTATGAAATTGTCGACATTTCTCATGAGTATTGTTTTGCTTAATTTCTAATAATGCAGTTTTTTGAAGGTTTAGATTTTTAGAGGGACATAAAAATGTAAACAATAAGTTTAAACAGCTATTTTTAAGTATTAAATAATATAAATGTTCAAATATTATTTTAAAGTATAAATTCAAGTTTTTTAAAAATTTTCTATTGTTTATTTGCATCTAACATCTGTACGTTACTTACATTTGATTAGCGAACGGCAATACTTTTATAGCTTGAAAGTTGTTTACATTCTTTTCGCGATATCTTTGTAGTTAGTTTATCGCTGTAGTTAGGCCTGAATCCACTATCAAAATAAAAAAAGAGACAGTCCTGCACTCTACCTCTCTATGCGTTATTATTTCATCTATTACGAGCAGACTTTTATTGTTCACTTTCGGCAAAGTTGATTAGCATCTGAGTGACCCGGAAACAGGCGATCGGTGCAACGGAATCCATTGGTGACGTTGTCAAATGCTCGTTATGAGTATCATTGAGTTTTACCTCTATAATAATGCAATGTTTTGAAGTTCTAGATTTTTTTACTTTGTATACGCCTAATGATCTACCTTGACGACAAATTTCAAGTTTCTAAGTCATTTAGAAATGGTCTAGGGTTTTGATGAGTGAGCCAGTGAATGATGAAAATCAGACTTTTCAGATCTTAACAATTCCATAACTATAAGAGGTAAATTAAGGAAATTTGGAATTCTAGGTAATCAAGGAAGATCTATTGGACAAACTAAATTGCAAATTTTTAGGTCTAATAGTTTTTCAGTAATGGAGGGTTCAGTAGTAGCTCGAAATGTTTCATGTAAGATACACATAGCCGGTGTCTCGCTGTTCTCTTTTCCGCCTGTTCCGAACACTACCGTGTGGCTAAATACTACATTTTAAGGGTTCTTACAGTACTTTTATTAAATGACAACTACTTAACTGCTAAAAAATGAAAAGCAGAAATTTAATTCGAGATTGTGAAATAATTGAATTAAATTAATATTAAATAGAAGTTTTATTCACAAAATGTTTAAATTTAAATTTTAATGCGCATGTTATTCTTAAAAAATTCGAAAAAATGATATTCACTTATTTATCTACGTTTGGAAGTAGATGTCAAGATTGTGAAAAAAGACTGACTGCATTAATTGGATGTATTATTTAACTTTAAGAATTCATTGATATTAATGAAAAATTACTGCTTGTCTTCCGAAAGAAAAAACGATTGAGCAATGAGATGCGTAATATACGGTTTTAGAAGCAGCTGAAGTTAATTTTGCAAGTTGCTGTAAATACATAATTAAATATATTAGATATTATATGCATTTTAAATATACCAGATCGATATAGTAACAACAAATAAGGATTAAAAATTTTCAGAAATGCTTTTATTGTTTTTGAATCTCTCAGTTTGTTAAGCAATTATAATTTGAAATATGTGTCAAAAATCTAACATCACATCGAAAGACAATGTTCTGGAAACTGTCTATTAGACAGATCTCGTGGAAGATAAACTAAGGATCTTATGCCTCCTGCAGTGGCAATAATTTTCAGATATTACCGATGATATATGATAAAGAAACATCCCAGAATCTATGCAAAGACTCTGTTAAAGAATTCTTCATGCCAAACTAATCCTACGCAAAAATTATTAATACAAGCTTTCAAATAATAATTTAATCAAGTAACTCAAAACAAAGCAAAATAGAACATGTTTTGACATATGATCACACAGGAAATGTAATAGAGTATCCCATTCATTATTTCAAAGTGACATTTTCATATAGTTTTATCCAACAACCAGTCTAAAGCCAAAAATCTTAGGAGTGCTCTAGAATATACCATTATTGCATCTGATTCTAACCGTCAAAAACATCCTCATTATCACAAACATAAATGCTCTGGAGATTAAGGCTGTTGCGGCTGCTAAGGTCTTTTTGTAGACATACCTCTTTGTTCTTACTTCATTTGTGAAGATGAGGAAATTTCTAGAGGAAGTCTAAGATACAGTTATTCTCATGATTTTCACTAGTCTGTCATACGTGCAGAAAAAACATCATTATTTACACGAATTAAAAGTGATTAAGAAAAGAAAAGTATAATCGTTACATCGTCAAATGTCTGCAATAACCATTCATTTAATATTACAGTTCCATGCCACTTCCTGCATATATGTGCCTTGATATTTTTATTTGAATTATTGTGATCCAATTTTATTGGAGGTCTTCAGTTTGCATAAGATTACGTTTGAGAAATATTCAGTACATCTTAGACCACACTAATCCAGATAGTATTACAACAACTGAAAATCAACATTAGAAAAATAGCTCGCCCCTTAGAATACAGAGTGCGTCAGAAAAATGTATACACGCTTTGAACTGACATAGAAAATTGGTTTTCCAACCTACAAGGAAATGTTTCTAGGAAATGTTACGCTGTAGTCCAGTTTGAAACATAAATGTTCTTTCTGGTCAAACTGAATGTTACAAATGGTGTTTAAAGTAAACGTTCAGAATGGTGGCCTTCTACTTTTCTGAGTACGAGTCACGACTGATTCCATACTCCGCAGCCAAGTATCCAATGTGATTTCTGCGCACACCGCTTGAATCTCAACCCCAAAGTGTGTCAAAGTTACTTGGTTGACGAAAGTGCACCTCATCGTTTACTGTGCCCCATAAAAAATCGAGCGGCGTAAAGTCTTGAGCGATATCATCTACAATTTTGTGAATGGGTTCACATTTTTACACGTGAACCGGGAGTTATGGGTGACATTATTTGACCGGATGCAGCACAATTTAAACTTAATGGAGCTATCAACACGCGTAACTGTGTGTACTGGATTGAAGATGATCCCCACATTACTGTAGAAAAGGCTGCGAATCTGCGTGGTGTGAATGTGTGGTATGGTTTGTCTCCTAAGGTACTTATTAGGCCTCTCTGTTTTGAAAGTACTGAAATTGGAGAAACGTACGTAACAATGTTTGCTGATTCCATTTTCCTGCCATTTTGCAATATAAAGTTATCCCAAGTTTTATTACCAACAAGATGGCACTCCTCCGCACTATCATAGGGATGTGTGAGTATACCTGGATCAAAACGCACCGGCCGCTTTCCAGACGCAGGGAACCAATCGAGTTTCCTGCACGCTTTCCAGATCTTACACTGCTCGATTTTTTTATGGGGCACAATAAAAGATGAGGTGTATTATCGTAAACCACGTAAACGACACACTTTGGGGTGAGATTCAAGCGGGTGCGCAAAAATCCCATTGGGCACTTCGGTGCGAAGTACGGAATCAATCGTGACTCAGAAATGTCGATGCTGAAGGCCACCATTTTGAACAATTACTTTAAACACCATTTGGAACATTCAGTTTAATCAGAGAGTATACGTTTTTATACTGGACTACAGCTTTACTTTTCCCAGAAATTTAATCTTGTAGGTTGGAAAATAAATTTTCTATGACACTTCAAAGTGTATATACATTTTTCTGACGCCTCCTGCAGTAACTGGACTGTAAGAACAAAACCTATTGTAATGTAAGCTTATTACTATTCATACTGCATGCATTGTTAAAAATAACGTTCTAAAGCAGTTAAAAATAACACAGTAAATCCAGTTAATATATAACTGAATTACTAACTTACTGTGATTATTTTAGTAACGGTATTATAAATATGAAATCAGATAATGTTTAAATATGCACATAACTGTCATAATTATATCTAAGTATCTCTTATAACTTATACAAGACAATGTTTGTAATTAACATATCTATACTTATACACAGGCCTTGTATACCCCAGGTGATATTTATATTTATATATGGCAGATAGTTCTGCCAAGATGACTATTAACACTGTAAGACTTTTACAGCAAAATTAGGTCAGTGGTTCTCCCAGGCGGCACTCAGTACCTCTTAGAAAAATCTAATATGTGCAGTTTACATTTTACAATGCTTTAATCGAATTACCTACGTTTCAGAAATACAGCTAGCATTTCAGTTAGAATTTTCAAGTTTAATTAGACATTAGATATTTTCTTAATTTTTGACCTTAGAAACGTTCTATAAAAATAGTAAACGTACTGTTTAACATTCGACTCTCGAAGAAATCTAGATAAGTCTAGATTCTAGATAATTTAATTTCTGCTTCGAGTTTATTTAGTGTACCGTATTATACTCTGGAGAAAATCCTTGCTAATTTACCATTGCAAAGCAGATATGGTCTTCAGTCAGCATGCATCCTCATCTCTTTTAATAAAATCTTCTATGCTAGCATTTTCAAAGAAAAGGGAATCGTTGACATTAATTTACAAAAGTGGATACTCAGACATATCTTTGAAATTATAGTATAGTAAATAAATTACTGAAATTATTTTCTTTGAAGTCTTGCTAATGCAGCATTAACTAAGCCTGAGAAATCTTTAAAATTACTGAACAGAATATCAGCGCATTGCGAGAAAATTGCTGCTGAAGGTTTTCATTGCATTAAATGTATTTAAGTGTTTAAGAATTTCCATCGCAAATTTTGATTCCTTATGCAATTTAGTTCAGACAAAAGTATCTGCAAAATTTTCTGCTCTAAAAATAATTTAAAAATGATATTATTGTTTTGTTGTTAGAAGCTATTTTATTAAATCTTTTCCTCCTCAATAATTCGACGCTACCTTTAGTCTATAGTATAGCGTACCCTAAGAAATGTCTTCACATCAAAGTTTCTCAGCAATTTATATTTTTACTTAATTTTAAGCAAGATCTATTTATCTATCTAGTGATATAATTTTGTAGAAAAGATATAGTTTATAACCTCTCTTATGTATTTCATACAACAGAAACATATATTTTATATTCTTATTAATGCAATTTATAATGTTTATTCGACAATTTTTGTAACAGTTTGCCCAAAAAATATATTTAAATACCATAGATTACATTCATCGTCTATAAAACAGTAATTTATGTGGAACCTAATATTAGTCTTTGCTGCATGTATTTTTGCCTTCATTCGGAGTTTGAGTTTTTGTGGGTACTAGCATCCTAAAGAGAGTTCAGTTCTGTTTCATCTCTATTTTATGACAAATATAATAAAGTAAATACATTATTGAAATTATTTTCTTTGAAGTCTTGCTAATACAGCATTAACTAAGCCTTCTCTGTAAAAACAATTTGTAAAAACAATTTTAAAGAATAGGAATATTAACTCAGCCTGAAGGGAATTTGTATTGGCAGGATAGTGTGCTAACGTTGTAATGCGCTGTCGGGTGAAACGTACTATGTTTCTCAATCTCATATCAAATATAAGAGAATTGATATTTCCATCTAATGTCGTAGTGCAATAATTGCTTATATTAATCAAGCGTTCCTGTCTCATATCGTATTCTAAGAGATGATCATATTTCTCACTTCAGTTAGAAACGTCAACATCGCTATGCCTGCTGATTAAACCATAGCATTTTCCTAGTTCTCCAATGGTGGAACTATCACTCTGATGGCATACTAATATGGTGCTGGTTTCAAACTTATGGGAATTAGATAAAGTTAATTAAGCAGGTATATATATACTACGAAATCTCGTAATTATTTAAATGTATGAGGATACGTTATGATATGCAATTTACAATCTAATGTGCTGCTGGAATGATAAGATATTGAATTCACGATATTACGCTGCAAGTATCATACGAAATAATTATCTTTCAAATCTTATTTTATTTAGTAACAAATGCTCAGAAAATAGAAAACTTAAATAGTTAATAAAATATTTTTCAAGGGAAAAATTCTTTCTATAATTAAGTATACAATTTCTTGTATGTTTTCACTGCCATTTGAATTGATGATTCTGAATAGAATTTCCATAGTGAATGTAGATATCTGAAAAATTTCATTGGTAATAGAATATATACTTTTCTGTACTACTTCATATGTTTTAAAGTATTATAAATAATTAATTTAAAATTTATGTATGGCTGAAAAAAGTTTATAAAATGTTTCTTAAAAACGTGCACTGAATTTACAGGTTTTCTTAGCAACAGCATATGAAAACGACTTTAATCATTTTGCATTATGCAATTGATGTTAAACCTTTCTGACCTTTTTTTAACTCTTTGAAGGTCAAAACGGCCTCATTCAGACGATCACAACCGCCCGAAACGGCCGAGAGCGTGATGTTGTTTTTCCCCTCTCCTAACGTACGCAGAAGCAGGGGCACATTCCCCAAATGCATTGTATCAGTTTATTGCAGACAACTTGTTCTAAAAGTTGTGGTTTTTTAATCTTTAGGTTGCGCCTGACATCTGAAATCTTCACACCTCTTTGTGCGTTAATGGATGGGGAGGAGAGAAAATAGCTGTGAATCTCGAAAGGCATTTCGGTCGTTTCGGTATTTTAAGCGTACAAATTGGCGAAGACTTCGGTTTTCTAAGGGTTAATCCATCCTTATTCAACAGGCTTATGTAGCTTACTGAATTGAATAATAAAAAATCTTAAAGCTTTCAGATTTTATATTAAGCCCAAAGGAGAGTTTTTTTCAACGTTTTCCATGTCACCTTTATTTATTAAATATTATGTTCTTCGCACATAAACCATAATTCAGTTCAACAGAAATATCGCAAAATAATTTTAAAATGATCATATCTTTAGAATTAACGATATACAGTCTCGCTGGAGATAAAAACGTGTTTTTTTCCCCGTACAGTCTTGCCATTGTTCGCTTTAAAATCGTTGAGTTTCTTAAACAAAAATTCGTTAAAGCCTTACAAAATATAAAATCGATTATAAGATAAATTCCAAATTCAAGCTACCAGATGCCCATATTCGGAGGAGGATTATGCTATTCAAAATTGGATGGCCCTAGGTACCGTTGTTTTATCACAATGGGAGAAACATACACACATTTATGCCGATTCTTCACTATTTAATTTCTTTAAATATAGAGCAGAGCGATAATATTTGGTGACAACGGTTTGAAAAGTGATACGGACAGTTACAGTGAATCGACACAAAATGCCAAAACGAAATTAATAGCCCTTCTGAGCTAACGCTCCTTTGGGCTAAAAAAGTTAAGTACAAAAATAACTTCTGTAAAAATTAATAATAATAATATTTCAATAATAAATACTGCATATATTTGGGGAAAATATGAAAACAGAAACTTTCACGTGAGAAATTTTCTTAGGTAAAGAATCTGCATGCTCTTTATCTTTCGTTAGTAAAGCTGCGTTTTCCCCCTAAAATACATGCAGTATTCTTTAGTTCAATATTATTTTATTTTCTGCAGAAGTTAGTTTTCGCTTAAATATTTTCGTTATTATATTCAATTAGCTAGATAAGCGTTTTGGATAAGGATATATTAAAAATAGCCGTTGAAAAAATGGTTAAAACAGACTGCAATAAATATCCACATAATACAAAATTATTAAAGTCATTTTCATATTCTATAGCTTCAAAACGTATAAAAGTAATATGTGTTTCATGAAACATTTTCATAATTCTTTTCAGGAGTACATAATTTTTAAAACTAATTTTAGAATACTTCATATATTTTTGAAATACATAATCTACTATAAGAAATCCTTTGAAACATCTACATTTACTCTGGCCATTCTATTTCAATGAAGCCAAAGTTATGAATTTATCACCAAAATTTACTAAAGCTATGATCTTTTCTCCAGTCATCCCCTGGAAAAATGGCTCTTCTCCATAACATTTCCTTTGCTTTCTGCTTTTAAGACCGTGAATTTTCCCAAGTAGCTGAAGAATTTTCGTAGAAATTACGAAGAAGCCATAGCATTGGAGTCTATGAGAAACTTCCTTGTTTCACCACAGACTCCAATACTATGGCTATTGTTTTAAAGTGTAACGTTGAGCATGGGCCTGCGATCATATAAAAAGATTTCTTTCTTAGATTTCTTTAAAATTTTGCTGGAAGTGCGGTCGTTATTCTTTCCTACTTCACCCGGTGTTTTCCAGGAGAAAAGTTTGAATGTAAATTTAAAAGCGCATTTTTGTACTCACTGAGAGCTCTAATAATTTGGAATCCAATATATACTAAATTATGGCCACATAATCAGTGACGTTATTGTTTTTACACTCCTCGCCACGCAAATTGCAACACCAAGAAATACAAGAGATATCACAACAAAATTTATTTAGTAGATACCATATTGACCAAGAATCAAATGATTAAATTTATAGACTTCTGTGAAGTGTGGTTCCTTCCAGAATCAGTACCTAGAGTAGCCGCCATTGTTGGAGATCACCGCTGCCACACGCCTCGGCATTGATTCAAAGAGACTCTGGATGTGTTCTTGGAGTACAGCAGACCAAGCAGCTTTCACACGTTGCCAAAGTTGATCTGGTGTGGCAGCTTGGGATGTAATCTGGGATCTGGGTCAATCGTTCAGCAACCATGGGCCACATGTTTTCAATTGGCGAAAGATCCGGAGAGCAAGTCGGCCAGGGAAGCAATTCAATCTGGCGATTGACGAAGAACTCTTGGACAATGCGTGCCACGTGTGGTCGCGCATTATCCTGTTGAAATATGGCTGTGGGCAAGCCCTGAAGGTAAGGAAGGACAACTGGCTCCAACAACTCGGAAATGTAGCTGTGGCTGTTTAAAGTACCGCAATGCGTACTAGAGGAGTGCGAGAGTGATATCCAATACCGCCCCATACCATAATAACCGGTGCAGGACCAGCGTGGCGGTGCATAAAGCAGCTGTTCAGCATCCTCTCTCCACGGTGTCTCCAGACTCGAATCCGACCATCGTGGTGTTGCAGACAGAAGTGTGACTCGTCAGTAAAGACAATTTCATTCCATTCTGCCGTCCACATCCTTCTTTCATCGCACCATTGGCGGCGGAGACGTTTGTGGTTCTGCGTCAAGGGTAGACGAAGCAATGAACGTCTTGCGGACAGACCACTCTGCTGTAAACGGCGTCGAATGGTACGCGCAAACACTGGATGATGCGTTTCAGACTGAATGGGCTGTGGCATGGTTCGTGATGTGACTGAGCGATCCGTCACTTCTATGCGCACAATGTTCCTGTCATCACGTGAAGTGGTGCACTGAGGAGGATGCGATCGAACACGTCGGTCCGTCGTACCCTCCTGCATTCAACGGTCACATATCCGCATTACAGTTGTTGGTTTCGTCCAACACAACTACCGATTTCCCTGAAAGATAATCCACACTCTCGGTAGGCATTATCCTTCTTCTGTCGAATTCGGGTACTTGATCAAACGATGATCGCTTTTTACTACGAGGCATAATTGATCGTTTTTTTGAAAAAACCACAAGAAAAACACATTGCCGAACTTGAAATCGTCGAAAACTTTTAGTCTTAAATAACGCTTTGAAGTGGCGCCACAGGCGCGTGTGATGTGCGTCTGCGCTGAAATTCTAATCATTTGCATATCTCACCTTCTCTAATGCATGTTGTAAATTTCATTTTATTTGCATGCTTCCTTAAAGGTGTTGTATTTACGGTGGCCAGCAGTGTATAAAGCTTAGTAATAATGTATGTGACGTAATGGATTGATTGCACACAGAACCGATGATAGCTTGAAGAAATTTATTTTTTCGAAAACAATTTATAGTTCTGCAACGTTTCACCAAAAGTCTCGCACAGTTCTTCTCAGTATGACAAAGCACAATCAGCAGTTACCTTTGCAAATTAGTACTAAGAGCGTTGAACACAAGGCAATAAAAAGCCTCAAATGCTACGTAGGCTTGTACATCGATCTCTTAATACTCTGAGTTAAATTTTGAACTAAATTGAAAAGTAATGCTGTATCCGGTACTTTAGAGGTTCCCTCTGTTCGACGAGATATTTTCAATAACTTCGACTTTTTGATAATGCTGAAAATCATACACAGTTACAGTTATATGGGGTCGGATACAGTTACAGTTACACAAGATCGTACCAAAATGTCGGCAAATTTGGCGACATTTTTTTATATCTTGCCACGTTTGGAGACAAAAATTAGTCGTCAAAGCCATCGCCAGATTAGCGTAAGTAGAGAGATAGGCATTTACCAGGCTATGAAATAGACGTAACCTCGCAACCTTGTTTTCCTGGCGATGTTTGACATTCTGAGGCTTTCATGTTACATTACGCAAGACATACTAGAATTTACATATAATTTTAATAGTCAGACGAAGGTCATGACCGTAGAGCATCTGAGATGGAGAATAGCCGGCAGTCTCACTGACAGCACTGCAAAAAGCTAGTACAGCGACTCTCATCCGGCGGTTCGCGTACCACTGGTGGTACGCAAGAGAAAAATTGGTGGTACGCGAAGAAACAAAGCATTTTTAATTATTAAATTTGAAAATTAAATACTCGAACATCAAGTTTGAGTTTTTTATCTGACACTCTTATGCGATCTGAGTTTTGTTCAAGGTCAACAGCCGCTCGTAGACTGTAACAAAATAATCGGTTTTTATTTACACAAGTATTCGTTTAGCCATAGACATAACAAAATTTATCATAAATGATGTTTTTAAAAGGAGTTATAGAAACGGATGTCATTACCGTAGCTTTTAATTCAAGAATATTTAAAAATTTATGCCAAGAAATGGACAGTGAACATGAAACGCTTTTGTTGCATTTCGAAAGTAAGGTGGCTATCCAGAGGCAAAGTTTTAAATTGTCTTTTTAAACTGCAATTAGAAATTCAAATTTTTCTCTGGGTTCAAAATTTCAATTGTAAAATTATTTATTGTGAATTATGAATAGCGCGTTTATGATCAGCGCGTTAGTGAAGCGTGTTAGTGATTAACGCGTTAGGGAATTATGATTGTGAATTATGATTATTAGTGAATTATGGTTAGCGCGTTTAGCATATTTAGCTGATATTTTTGGAAAGTTATATGAATTAAATTTAGGATTACGAGGGCCAAGTGTTAATTTGTTTACTATTAGAGATAAAATAAATGCAATGATAAAAAACTCGAGTTGATAATAAAATAATTCGATAATAATATTTTAAGAAAAAAAAGATTTTAGAAAGTTTTATGACCAAAATAATTTGAAAATAAAAAAAGAATTAGTATGCGAGATTAAAAATCATTGCTTTTCATTGATAAATAATTTGAACATATATTTTCACGAGAAAAAGAAAACTGCATTACAAGTCCACTTTGTTCAAACGTACCTGAAATTTTACCTCGTGAAGAAAAAGAACAATTGATAGAAATTTCCTCTGATCGAACTCTAACTGAAAATTTCAAAAACAGCACACTTGTTAACTTTTGATTATAACGAAAAAAAAAAATTTAAAGGCATTTAAAATAAAGCTATTAAAAGTTTATTTACTTTTTGCTCAACCTATTTGTGTGAACATGGATTTTTTTTTCCATATATTTCTTCCATTTTCTTCTAATATTTGAAAGATAAATACAGAACAAAATTAAAAGTGGATCCTAATTTACGGTTAAAACTAAGTGAAATAAGACCAGTCAGAAAGAAACTGATTTCTCACAAACAGGCCCAAATTTCCCACTACATTTTAGAGTATTATATCTTGAACCTTGATAATTAAAATGGTAACCAATTTTTAATCTAATATTTTTATGTGTGCATATTTATTATACATAGCCAATAGGTTGTGCAAGTGGCAAAATATACTTTCTTTAATATTTCTATTGAGAAATTGAAAAATAATCATCGTAAAATAGTGGTATTGAAGTTTTTTAGTTTTTGTTTAGATGGTACGTTTTAGTCAAAAAGTTGAGAACCGCTGGGCTAGTAGAAAATGATATCAATTCTGATTCTAGTCCTATTGGGTTCTCAAAAACATCAGCGAGGGGTTATTAAGGATGGTTCGATTAAACCTCTCTACCATCTAGCATCCTGTCTGAATGTGGATGTAAAGGTGTTGTCATGGTTTTGTCTATGCCGTGTAAATTGCAGAGTTCTTTAATTACAGCCGGGATATAATTCCTTTCTTGATCAGAATGTAACTGAAGAAGGACTTCAAACCAGCAAGTCCAAAGCTGTATCATAACCTCTGCTACCGTGATAGATCAGAGACGTATTACGGCTTCAGGCCACTGTATAAAATACTTAGTGATAAGGAGAATATATTTGCTGCAATTAGCAGATCGTATCAGAGGTCAGAGGATGTCGATCAAAAACGTCCTTACAGTGTAATATTGTAACTTTCCTCGGCTGCATTTCATCAATCCTTTCTAGCTCACACGGCATTGCAAAACTGGCACAACTTTTGTACGTTAGCCCTTGCTTTATTTCAGAAGAAGCACTCTCAAACTCCAAGCAAAAGCTTTATGTGTGGCATCTTGTCGGGTGAGTGGCATCTTGTCGAGCTCGAAAGTGGCATCTTGCCGGGCTGTTATGCGGTTCTTTAATGGCGTCCGGGATCCGGAATCTTGGATGTATAAGCTGTCATCGGAACGCCTTTCCATCATCAAGTTCGGACATCCGGTACAAGACATCGCTTGGAACATGATCTGAGTCCTAGGGAGTCCAGTATAGTTTTGTGGTAGGATTATAGACCGAAATGTCTTGCTAGGTAAATTTCCTACCTAACGATTCCATTAAATCAGTTTTTTATTTTATGTCGCCGTCTTGCAACTTATACTTCCTGACAACTTTGTCATGGCATGAGTTATGGACAAACGATGTTATTTGTAACTTGACTTACAACCGGATTAACCACTTTGTATTTCACTTCTACCTTTAAACAATACTGGCAGTTTTCTGGTCGCGGGCTTATAGCCTGGCCATAGGAGTTTCCGAGTGACGATCCTTTTCGATGACGGATAGTGATGTCATATTACTGGAGTCTGTATATCCATCTGGCTGTTTGATCTGAGGATTCTTGAAATTTAAGGGCCAGGTCAACAATGCATGGTCTGCGTGCAGCACGTATTTTCTGCCGTAGATGTTATGATGATAATGTTCTACGGTTTTAACTTCGGTCGCTGATATTTAGCCGAAAACCACTTAGCCGACAAGACACTTAATTGACATCAGTTAGCCGATAAGACATGTAGCCGACACGGACACTTAGCCGAAGGACATTTAGCCGACAAGGACACTTAGCTGACAGGACATTTAGCCGACACGGACAGTTAGCCGACAAGGCATTTAGCCGACAAGGACACTTAGCCGACAGGACATTTAGCTGACAAGGACACTTAGCGGACAGGACATTTAGCCGACACGGACAGTTAGCTGACAACACATTAAGCCGCCAATGAGTCTCGTTCTTTCCAATGCTTTCAGATTCAATTCTTTCACATTTCATTACTACTTTGCTCAAAGTGGTTTCGCTCCTCTCACTAATGAAATTTCCTTTCACTGATAGTTCCCCACTGGAACTACTTTTTTTTCTTGAAATTCTATTTATACCATCAGAATGCTATTTACACGTTAGGCATCGAATATTTATCAATCTGGATAAGGGCTCCGGCGCAGCGGGCTTCGCCGCCGAGCCCATGGACTGTGCTGTTGAAAAGAAAGAGGATGATAAAAATATCATTCCCGCTCCGGAGCCTGAGACTGAACCCAAGAACGAAAAACTACCCCGACTTTCTGCCCAAGACCGGAGGTGAAATGGAGCGATCTAAGAGGTGTTTTTGGCCAAAAGCGGTGTAAAGGATTAAGTAGGAGTCCTGACTAGGAATAAAATAACCTTAATTTTCGACTCTTCACATCATGGAGATGGAGCACTTGCTGTTCTAATGAAATATGAGGTGCAGTTTAGCACATTGCTACCGAAGAAAGACACTCCACCTAAATCAGTGATTCGTGGTTTGCCGGATAATTCGCCTGTGGATGACATCAAGTCGGAGCTAAACAAAGATGGGTTTCCTGTTATCAGCATATCGCAGTTCACTATCACTAAGAAAGTCGACGATATTGATGTTAAACTCCCGGTTTTCTTCGTCTTCTTTCAAGAGCAACGACGAAGGCAGGATCATTTATAGGAAGAAAACTCTACTCGATCTCCGGGTCAAGTTTCGTAAATATAGGAGCAATCTACACTGTAAAAAATTTTAGTCCAACGTTACACCATTTAATGGTTCAAAATCAAAGATAGTACCAAAACATGGTTCAGTTGATTTTACATTTCACTGATATTTGGTGAAACGATCCAACTAGGTAAACGTTTCACTATTTTTAAGGAATACTTTGCAGCCAATCAAACCGAAGCATTCACGGCTTGCTT